>JAXRJS010000042.1:4028518-4331018 GCA_037127375.1 Dione juno | reverse complement strand
ATCTGCAGTCAACGTAGCTTCGGGCACTTAGACTACTTTCAGTCCATTTCACTACGGGAGGAAAAACGAGAGCTAAAATGGACTTCGCGTAGGTATATATTTCAATAGCATATATAGAACTAAAATTTCAATCTTAAAAAGGAAATTTGCTTCAAATCACTATTGATTTATATTTGAACTTTTATTAATTTTCATATTATGTGTGTGTTTTAGCATTTATATTTCTGTCAACCCTATAATTAGCATCTAGTATGAGAATGTTAAATAAGGTAAAAAAATATATAGTATTTTTAATTTTTTTTAGCTTCACGCTGTATCCCTTCACATAGCAAGCAGGCATAGGCCATAAAGGGAAGGAGGGGAGTCTTTCGAGTCATTGCGTGTTTCATGGCATCACTCAATTTTTTGCCTTGTTGCCAGACCGAAGAATATGAAAATATTTCATTCGCCCCGAGGGGGAAATCGAACCCACAAGCCATCGCATTTACAGGCAGAGGCTGTCCTCTGCGCTACGACTGTCGTACTTAGATATTAAAGTGAAATGAAAATACTAAATTAAGTCAACATTTATTACAAAATACGTGAAATATACATCAATTTATTTTGATTCTAAAATACAGTTACATGTAAATGTAAGACTAGTAACTACGTATTATTTATAAATTATAAGCACTAAGTAATCTCAGTATTCAATATATACAATTTTTTTTTAAACATTCTTCGTGGAATCAAAAGTTTTTGTAATTACGTTATTGGTAACGTAATTATAAAATCTTATAAAGTAAAATACTCATTTAATTCAACAAGTTTTATATAAAAAGTATTTGCGTCATTAAAAAGAAACTTGACAAAAGATTCGCTTTCAGATCACTTAGTGAAGTGACTATAATTACAATTATTTGGAACGATTCTTTTTTCTTTATATCCTTTTGTTTAATACTTACTATACACCATATTCATATATAAGAATATTCTGAATTATAATCGATTTATCTTTACTGTTTATTTTTATTAAAAATATATATATTGTACAATAACAAACTGCATATGTGATTATCATAGCACAGCCTAATCCACAACATCTATTGATTCGATTTTTAACATTATGCTATATATATATATATATATATATATATATATATATATATATACATATATATATATATATATATATATATATATATATATATATATATATATATATATATATATATATATATATATATATATATATATATATTATATATATATATATATATATATATATATATATATATATATATATAATATATATATATATATATATAATATATATATATATATATATATATATATTATATATATATATGTTGTCGACTGGGTACGATCGAAACAGTGGACGGTTAAAACAAAGCGAATATCTCTTGGACCATGCGTGGTGTGAAGACAATGGGGGAAAGAAACGGGGCGACAAGATGAAACACGATAGTCTATTGGTTTTTTTTTAACAGAAACATAAGTATAATTTCATATATAATTGCTATTATTATAGTTTTCATTAAAATTTAATTATTTCTATACTTTTTTAGTAGTATCGTATATCAATTTAAATGAAGTTTGTAGATAAAAGCGAGTATAATAAGTTTTTATTCAAATTTATTATAATTCTTACTGTAAACATATAATTTTTTTGTGCGGACAGATGAATCAGTATAATTTATGTGTTTTTTATTGTATCAAGTACAAACAAGCTATGGAGGTGTAAAAATGGTATCATCGTTAAGTATTATCCTTAAGAATAACTAGAAAATGCTAAGCCACTGTTCCCTGTTAAGATATGATTGGAACATAAGATGTTGTTGTTGACTTGGTGATTAAAATTAATAAATTAGATATAAAGCTCGAAATCGAAGTAGAGTTAACCAGGAGGAGGTTATTTAATTTGTATCATAACTAATTAAAAATACCCATGAGATAATATTTATTTACAAGTTCCACGGAGAACAGCTATACATTATTGCAGATCTAGAGCATTTGATTATACTTCTTGAATATCAAAGTATTTGAATGCATGTATTCAGTAAATTTAAGCCCTCCCACAATAATCTATTCCTGTATTGACAAATCTAATGAATCTATTTATATAGATGATATCATTATATATAAATTAAGGATATTCTCTCAAAGGCTTGAATATGAAGGCTATTAATGAAAAACCGCAAATTATTTTTTAATAAACAATCAAATATGTGAATTTAATTTATTTAATACATATTTGCATATATTTCTATTTACCCAATGAACTGTTTTAACCAAACCTGAAACAAATTAATTAATTTTTTAAATGATCTTTTATTTCATATAGATTCTTCTAGAAGTCTTCACTCGTTTCACTAATTTCAATGGGTATATTCTATAATATTTTAACCGTACCAAGTCTCTCTTTATATATAAAATATATTGACGTTACATATGTATACATTATATATGTAGATTTACATTGTTTCACGTAACAACTTCTTATTACTTTACTTCCATCCTAAAAATCCATAATTGGTATTATACAAAAACAAAATATTTTAAATGCAATCTATATACACAAAATGAAAAAAAGCATCTAAAATAAAAATAAAATTTTACAATATATAATTAAATATTTCGTACAATACAAAACTCACACTTTCAATACAATATCAGTTAAATTATAGTTTTTCTCCGTCTAAATGCTGTACATTATAATAAGAGTGATCGGGAAAGCGTTCCAGTTCTATATAGTCCATTTCGGTTCCCAACAATCTTTCTAAAAGAGACACTACGTCTTTGAAATCGGGTCTTGAACTTGGCTCTGCTTCCCAACAATAATACATAATGTTATAAAGCTCGCGACGACAGTGCTCTGGTTTTTCTAAACGATAACCATCTCGGACCTGTAAAAATGAAATATTGATCATAGTACGGCTTAAGTTATATACTATTATTAATAAATAATCATAGTAAATATTCATAGTAAAAATAGCTAAACATAATTCTATAAAAAAATTATGATCCAAGGCATGATATATTTGATGTAACTTATCGATGTATAGTAGATCACGAAAATTCTTATAATCAGTATTAAATCAAATAGCTTTACCTTTCTCATAACGTCTCCAGCAGAAAGGCCTGGATACGGCGTAGATCCCAAAGTCACAATTTCCCATAGAAGTATTCCAAAACTCCATATATCAGACTTAGTACTAAATATATTATCATACAAAGACTCTGGTGCCATCCATCTGTAGAAATAATAGAATTTTTTTATTATAAAATTTTAATAACCAATTCTATGTGTTTGTTATTTTATTATGGTAAAAATTGTTAAATAAAAAAATATTCAAACCAGCTTATAAAACGTAATGTACTAAAAGGTATTGAATAAACTTTGTTAAGTATATGAAGACAATTGTTTTTAATAAAGGGTTTCTAAATATTTATAATATATCACATATATTTGTTAGCAATTGGCGTGACAAGCTTTCAGCTGTTTTTGAATGAAATATAATATTTTTCGATTTAAGGTATAAAAATATTAAAAATTCAATTATCATTGTATTGTGTTCTGTAAAATCCAGTACTTTGTTTTGATATAACTATTTGGTGGGTCCGTAAAAAAATCTTAAATTCTTCATTTTATTTTGGTGGTCACGTAATATTAACAACAATATTATAATCGTATTTATTTTTATTATATTTTGATTTACTTGGTAATAACTAATAAGAATACAAAAAAATGTTATTAATCGAAATAGTATTGACGAAAGAAAAGCTTTAGACTCTCTAGTTTTCTCTCCTAACGAAAGAAAAGCTTTAGACTCTCTAGCTCTCTAGTTATTTAGTAAATTTTCAAAAGTTTAGCTTAATTAAGTGTTGTTAAGCCGTTCTCTTATTTCGTCGAAGCGTCATTTGTTTTCACCGAACCAGTGAAATGAAAATAATTTTAAATAATATTTTTACCGCGTCGACCTGATCTACCTGACCTGACCCACTATACAACAATGAAATCGAATATAAATTTAAATGAACAAACTATTTTTATCACCTTATAGGTAGACGTCCATCACTTTTTCTTTCATAAACGTGTGTACCAGCCACGTCTCTCGCGAAGCCGAAGTCTGCAACTTTGCATGTCCTATCTTCAGTGATAAGGACATTGCGTGCAGCGAGATCTCTATGTATTATCTGAAAGTGAAATAATTCATCTTTTGAGTAAGAATCTAAATTCTTTATGTTCTTTATTGTAATAATTATAGTAGCATCATCATCTACGGTATAAATATCATGACTAACATAACATAACAAGAAAGAAGTAAAGTTTTAAAAATATATTGAAATGATTGTTTAATAGATTTTTATGATATTTAAGGAATACAAAGATGTTGTCGTGGCGCAGAGGCACAGCGTTTGCCTGTAAACGAGACCGTTTGTGGTTTCGACAATGAAATAGTGGATTTTCTTCGTTCTGGCAAAAAGCGGCGTTGAATTCTGCCATTCAACACGCTATGTCCTGAAAGGCAGAAAGCGGGGAACAGAGTGTCTTAACACTAGGTTTTTTGAGCCTACGGTTCCCTCTGCCTACCCTGCCTACCTCTGATATAGCGTGAAGATTAAAAAAAGGAATTTTATAATTTGACATGTAACTTTGTTACTCACTTATTGATCACTTTGCATTATAATATAAAAATGCATGTGTATTTCCATAACTTCTGTATACATTTGAAAAAACGGCGACGTGCCAGCAAAGTATTTTTTTCATAACCACAAATTTTATTAATTTTACCAAACAATTCGTAATAGAATTACTGCAAAGCTACATTTGCAAACCAAAAATGGTGCAAACCTTATTACTTTAAAAGCTAGAAGCTGTTATTTCTTTCTAAACATTAATAGTAACAAAATATAGTATAGTATAGTAATAAGACATAAAAAAAATACTTAAAGAAAATTTATGAAAATTCGAACACAGTGAGCGCTCTGACCACTAAGCCTTGCGCTTTTCACTACGTTCCGTCAAAATTATATATTATATAATTATATTTATATATAATATAGAGACAATGCTATTTTATTAAATTAAAAATATTTAATAAAATTAACAATTATGTATGAGTTTTACACTCTAAAAATATTAAAAATAAGGCCACATAACATTATTTGTTTCGGTACTATTTCTCATATGCAATGTGCATATTACTTTCAGCTTATTCGTTCAAAGGTAAGGTGTATAATTTCACTCTAGCGTTCAATATACCAGGAATTGAGATAGCATTCGTTCCTTTTATATAGAAAATATATTATATTCCTCTCTATATACGATTTCACGCCTGAATTATTATATATCTATTAACTCAACGCTACATTTAAAGCCATCACATATTCTTTTGTCGATCCGATTTCCTGTATCATATATTTAGTTATAACCTAGAAACTAAATAGTCATAGTAAGGTGTGTGACCTATTGGCTCCTTCCAGAGGCATTGTACATTGAAAACAACATAAGTTATCCCTGGCGTAGTACTCAGAGAGAACAAAGAGCCCTATGGACGCTCTATGGCCGCTCTATAGTGCCTAAATATCCATTTTGCTCATTTTTAACGTTACCTTTCTGGGTCTTCCGATAAAATTGACAGTGTTTTCTCGAAAAACTAACTACTCGTAAGCAAAAAAAAGGTAAAAAAAGCATTTCTTCGTATAAAAATGGAACCTCGTCATTTATCTATGTATAAAAAATCCTTACCCCTTTTTTGCTAAGGAAGTCCATGCCCCTCGCAACTTGGAAGGCAAAGTGAGTGAGGTCCCTCGAAGTTAGGAACTGGCTACCGCCGTGTGTGTTCCCATAATGACGCTCCTCCCGAGAGTCTCTTAAGAACTCTTGCAGTTTACCAAGGCTGACAAATTCCATGATGACCAATGTTGGTTCCTGTTGTAATAAATAAAATCAAAGTAATTATTCTGTTCTGTTCATTGAGATAGAAATTATAACAGAGAAATGGTATGTTTTAATTTAACTTATTTTTTTTTAGTTTCACCGTCTTGATTCGAGGTATTGCGTTCGCGAGACGAATCTTAACGCTGCATCCAGGGCATCATAATCAAATATGAGCTTTAATGCTTTAAATCTTAATCACTGCGCTACGATGGCAATTCTTGATCAATTTTTAAGATTAATATTTTTTATTAAATGGAACGTAAAAAAGTAAATTTGATCATAAAGAAAATTTTATAAAGTAAATTTTTATTGGCATTTATTTACAAAAGTTTGCAAATTATTCTATATACTAAATTCGTTGTCAGTAGTTCTGGGAATATGAAGATATGGACTCGTTGTATAGCATATAAAGTCTTTGATCAAGAAGTACAAAATGACAACAACATGCCACTACATTATTATCATTGCGTTCTTCATATTTCCCTGATTCTAGATACATACTTATATTTCGTGTAAGCACAAACTGCACATTGTTCAACGTAAATATTTAAAATTAACTAAGTACGGGGGGCAGTGGTTAACTTTACCACTTTATTACTTTTATCCTAATATTATAATAAAGATTTTTGCTAAAACAAAAACTATTCTAATACCAATTTTACAGTAAAAAATTGCATAATAACCTCCTGGACTGTTTACTAGATAATGGGAAAAGATTGTACAATACATGCCATGAGCTATTATGACATACTAAGTGGGTATAAATAAATTAAACGAACTCTGAGTATCTTTTAATAGAAACGTTTTAAAAGAACGATGTGATAAGGGTTGACATTGGCATCATACAATAATGAGAACCAATGAAAGTATCGAATATTTGAAAAAAAAAATTTAAATGGAATGTATATTTATGTATAATATCATAAAGCTAAAGAGTTTGTTTGAAAGATTTTTTTCGGTATCGGATAGGCCATTTGTTGAAGAAACTATAGGCTATTTATTTATTTGTATCACATTTTGATAGAACCCACTACCACATTCAGGCACATAAAATATGTTTTATTTCGAACTCTTAGTTATTTCCATTTCTCCATGAAAGCGAAAGCGCACATAAAAGCTACTTGAATATGTTTTACTGCAACATGCATCCGCTATACTTTTCGTATTGGGTAATGAAACCTTAAAAACCACTCTATTTTTTATTTTTAAACTTCATTTTCATGCTATATCCCATAAATAGGAGAAAAGACAGAGATAATCTAAACTTCGTCCTCCACTTCCTGTTACACTCGAAACACTTAGTATTGAGTAGCCTAAATCGATGCCACGTTATTTTTTACCGGTGTGGGAAAATAAAATATAATTTACCATTTTTTTAAATACAATGCGGGATATAGCGTAAAGCTATATCCGAAGTGACTGGACCCAAAATATCGAGACTTTAGTCACACACAATAGCTTCTATTCACTATTATGGTTATAAAATTTACCTTTTCCGTGCAACATCCTATAAGTCTCACAACATTTGGATGAGGTCCTAGATTCTTCATAACGTCTAGTTCCTGCAGCAAATCGGATTTTTCTTTCTCTGATGCATTTTCTTTGAGGGTCTTAACTGCAACAGTTTCTTCACCTTTCTTCCCTGAAGATAAATATGAGTTAAGCCACTTTGTCTTTAATAATAATTGATGTTAAATATATTATAAATTCGGAATTAAATCAGATTTCTTCTAATATTTTTAAAAGGTTTTTTACAATAGGCAAAATTGTAATAGTTGGACTTTTGAAAATGTTCATTTAATTAATGTAATGTTATTTAATTTCAAATATGAGATATTCCAATTTCCATAAAAACTATTTAGATTTTGACTAGAATAACTTGTAATGTAATATAAAATACATCATATGCACTCTAGCAATCTAAAGCAAGTAGACCTGTCAATAAATAATTTAAATAAAAGTTGTATACATGCAAAGATTAATTAGTTAATAGAATAAACACTTAGGAAGATAAATAAGAAGGGAGAAGCGGGTAAATTAAAGTCATTCATTTAATTGTCCCTGAAAATTATTAGTGAAAGATCGTTTCCGGCGATAAAAGAGAGCATCTCCATTTTCGAGTCTGATTACTAATATACAGGTCAGGTCAGGCTAAAAGTCTTTTAACATTTCAAACAGTAATAAAAAATTAAATAATTCTATTACACAAAAATTATTTATGAATTATGAAAATACATAAAAGGCGATTTCATTTTTTAAAAATTACATCATCCAAATGTGATCCTCCATTATTTTGGCATTGCTGTAACCTGGAGTGAAAATTTGCAATGACGGCTTTACAAGTGTTTCGAGAAATGTTTTGCATTTCCTCGCGAGTACGTTCCTACAATTCCTCTGTTGATACTGGGTTGGTATCGAAAACTTTACTTTATCCCCAAAGGAAAAAGTCCATCGTTGACAGGTCCGGGCTACGAGGCCAGTTGATGTCACCTCTTTTGGATATCATTTTTTTGCCGAAAATTTCGCGAACTGAACTCAATGAGTCATTGGAGGTGTGACATGTTGCTCAATCTCAAACTACGATCGTTGATTAAAACCATCGAAATCCTGCAGCATTGTGGCTAAGAAGTTTTGTAACATGGCAATATACCGCTCTGTATTCACTGCAACTGTGTGTCCTCTTTCATCTTCCAAGATATAAGGTCTAATAACGCCTCTTGCTGACAATGCTACCCATACATTAACCTTAAGTGAATGCAGGGGGTTTTGATGCTTTAATTTCGGATTGGTGTCACTCCAATACCTGTAATTTTACCTGTTGACATTCCCATTCAGAAAGTGTGCCTCATCTAAGAAAAAAATGTTGTAACGCTCTTTAACTTCTCTATCATTTCATTGGCAAATTGCAGCCTAGTGCCAGGATCTTGAGGCATTAATGCCTATACCATTTGGATTTTATATGAATGAAAATGTAAATCTTTATGAAGAATGCGATTGAAAGAAGTTCTGGGCACATTTAAGACGCTAGACCGCTTTCGAGTAGAGAGACTTGGTTGTTCACGAATAGACGCTCTTACACGTTCCATGTTTTTGGGATCACTTGATGTTCTAGGCCGGTCGGATCATGGTTGATTTAGCATTGAACCTGTCTTCTCTAACTTCTCTACCCATTGTTTTATTAAATGAATCGATGGAGCTTCATTTTTATGTCGTATACTGTAATGATTGCAATATTTTCGTTGCGATTTTGTCAAGGAATCGTTGTTTCGATACTACCCGCGAACGCAGAATGCACGTTGTGCTCAGGTGAAGGACAGCATGGCACTAAATTCCCATTGGCCGTTTTGTAACCCCACGGCCCCGCCCCAATCAATCTTCATGTTGTTAATATCAATATTTATAATAATAAATTTATTTTTAATTATTTGTATTATTACTTACCCAATAACAATGACAAAAAAGGTAAAGGAAAATTGAAAGGATACTCAGGAGGAACCCAAAACTAATGATATTATGATTAGTTAACTTTGACACTGTCACTTGACAGACAGTGTTCAAAGTACCTTCACTCTACTTTAGGCCCATCATTGCGTAAATATGTGCTTACCATCAATATCAATGGCTTGGGCTCGCCATACTTGACCAAATGCTCCTTCACCAACAATATTGAATATTCTAATTCGATGTCTTGGGAATTCCCATTCATCCCGAGCGTCCTCTTTGCTTATCGTCGTTTCTTCAGAGGGCTACAAATATAATTTTATAAATTTTATTTGAGAATATTGTGTGGCATGCTAATGCATAGATGGATCAACACATAGCATGAAACTTATATCATCTTACTATATTATATTACTATATTATATTACTATATTATATTACTATATTATATTACTTGTGATATGAATTTAACAAAATTAGGTATAGCACGCTAAGACTTTAATGTCACGTCTGTCCCATAAAACTCAGTGCCTTTCTTTACTTGACTATATGGAACTATTTAGTTAATACAAAAATTTCATTGAGAAATATGGGGTACACGCTTCGGACAAGTTTTCCAATTTCATGTAATTTTTTTCATTTGATATAGAAATATAGATGTATAGAACTATATCCTAAGAAAACAAAAAAACTATAGCCAAAAATAAATAAGTTCCTAATGGAAGGTATTTATAAGGATGAGTAAGAATGAAGAAAATGATATAAAAGATATACTATACAATCAGTAAACACAAACATCAGTAAACATAATAAGGAAATACACTATCAATAATCTCGGACTACCATGAAGGGATAAAGTGCCAAGATAGAAAACTAGGTTCCACCTTCTTCTCTCGTCTCGCAATATTTTTTTAAATATGTGGAAAGTGAAAACATTAAATTAAAACACTTAATTGTTTCCACCTACCCCTCTAAATGATGCAAGGAATGTGTGAATCAAAATAATATATAGAATATACAAAATTAAGTTTTATAAAATGTAAATTCATGCAATAAAGTGCTAGGCTTATTTTTAGACATTTATGGTTAAGACTCCATTAATAAGTACCTGTCATAAATTGTTATATATCTGGCTGAGCACAATGATTATATTAGTTCAAACTTCCACCGAGGAAAGTCTCCTTGGTAGAGTTAGATAACAAGTAATGTTGGGATTCGTCATATAATGCTAAATGACAGATCCCAATGTCATATATCTAAATATAAACAAAGTTGAAAACTTATTATTATAATTTCTTTGTCTATTAATCAAAATGCGGGTAGTAATTAAATATTTTGTACGATACCGTTTTTCCCAAAACCTCAAAAAATCTTACTACAAACCTAGGATTATATCCTAGGTTTTTACTAGGTAAATAAACATGGTAGTAAAATTTTTTGAGGTTTTATATTTATTTATTTAACATTTATTTCGAGGTATACCTCGAAATAAATGTTAAATAAATAAACACTAATACAGACACATTTTTATACGTTTCTAAATAAAATCTCAGTAATATTATTTTTAAACTTTTCTTAAGTTATTCGAAAAATATCATTAATGTTGATGTGAAAAATCTTGTGCTGTGCAGTGTTATACTTTTGTTAGAATCTTACTTATTTAACGAATTTCCTATTTGTAGATTAAAGAATACGATATAATATAACTTATATTTAAATACAATTTTAAGACAAAGAGTTTATAAGAAATGAGTTTATTGATTTATGAGAGTATTGAAATTGGAAAATATTTGGATTTATCGAAATCAATGATATGATAAGAAACATTTCTAAATATATATATGATAGTGAAATTTCAAGGTCATTTATGGAATTTTATGAGGAAAAAGTCAAGGTCATAACTGACCTGCAAATGGTTGTTATCCCAGGACTCATAACGATTTGAATAGGCTCGTGGGCGATCCCACATATTGAAGGCATGTGGATCTTGAAGCACGATACCACTCGAGTCTTTACTCTGTGGACAATCGGAATAATGATTTGCTTTAACACAAGAAATCTATTACTTTGGAAGTAAAAAGCGGTACTCTTTCAATGAAATTTAACTTAGTTTTGATTTCAATGAAGTCATAATTCACAATATCTTGCATTAGATTAGTAATTACGTTATTCATTAAACATTAATGGTTATCATTAATGAAAAAAAGATGACGTTATATGAAAACTTACCATATCATCTTTTTCTTTTTTAGATTTTTTGGCTTCGTTTTTTTTCCAAAAAAATATGACAGCTCCTGCTACTATAGTTACTATTGCACCGATAACGATGAATGGTATAACAGTTAGCGGGACTGTATTTACAACAGGAGTTTCATTAATAGCTTCTTTGGAGTTGTTACGTTTTGATTCTTCTGGGTTAACCATTTTATTTTCATGCGGTTCATTATCATTTTCTTTTTTAATAGGCTTAGAAGTAGAAGTAATTGTAGTAGTAATTTTAACAGTAGTATCAGGTACAGTTATTTCTTCAATAAAAGATTCTGGCGCTTTGGTAGTTCTTTGTGGAGTTCTAGTTGTATACTTTGGTGGCAGTGGAACGCTTGGGTAGTTTGGTATGGGAAACGGAGGTGGCCTTGGTACATTTGGCCGCGCGCCAGTCTTATCAGTTATTGTAGCAAAAACTTCTGTTCTTTGCGGAATAGAGGTTCCGTCAGAAGCTGTTACCCATAATGAGTAAGATTTGTTTTCCTGAAACGTTACATTTAAACAATTTTACATTTAAATATATATTCTCATCAAAGCTTAAACTTCTACAACCAAAAAATACATAAAAATATAATCAATATATACCTTCTCTTTCAGCGTGTCATTTACTGAAACAGTACCAGAAGTAGGATCGATAGTAAACGGAGTGGGAGGTCCACTCGTTTCCAGTCCATATGTAACTGGTTGAGAGCCAGTCGTCTCTGTGTAGACCCTTGTGACAATAGCTCCAATTGGGTCAGTGGACATCACGAACCAGTTGCGGTCGACGTGAATAATTGTTGGTATGCTGAAGCCAGGCGGCATTTGGGATGAAGCTGTGAAGTAAAGAAATTGAGCTGTTATTTTTTAAAAAATTAAATGTATAAATCTATGTTTAAGTCATAATACAATTTCTCCATATATATGAGCAGAATCCAACGTCACACTTTATTTACCCAGACCTTGAAAAGGTATTTTCTGTTACAGTAGTGTCTTTAAAAAATGGCTAGTTGATCCACAAAGCAAATTTAATATTTATTTAAATAATTTGTTAAAAAGTGTTCAAGATTGAAATAAATTTAAAACTTCTCATAAAAACTTTTCTATCTTACATTAATGAATAACAAAAATATATTTATATGTACATAAATTAAATGAGCAAAATTAGATACAAACACCTACATGATATGTTGGTAAACTTTGTTACTAAAACAAATATAGCAACTACAAGATTAGTTCCGCTAACTTTCACATATTTACTTAATAAACTTATTACAAATAAACTGGTTTAAGTGAATAATTATTAACATGCATTATTAATATCACATGTATATAAGTTATATTACTCAACCAAAATAATGTATATGAAGAAATCGAAAATTCAATGCCATTAACATATAAGCAAGAAAATTCAAAATTTTGTTTTATTTTTAGCAGTGATATCGTATATAATTAACCGGCTATTTAAAATGTTAATAAACTTAAGTGAATTTATTACAAATGGAAGTAGTATAACAAGGATCATCAAGTCACGGGCAAAGAAACAAAGTCACGGGCGGTAACTAACACAAAATAATTTCAATTGTCGCACATAAAAATTCAAATAAAAAAAATAAATGAAAATAAGCTTCTTTATTAAAACAAAAACTCTTTAGTAATCGGAATAAATTACGATAGCAAACAAGCGAACTAGCGAAATGCAACAAATGTCGTCATTAAGTGATTTTCTCCTTGACCTAGACGCTTGAAGATGTGGCATGACTAAATCAAATATTCCTTTATATTACCTCGTTCTTATAGTTCTCATCAATCAATTTTTGACATTTCAAAGATATAAAATGTCAAGCAGGATTGCCCATAAAGAAAAAGGAAGTTGTTTGATTTTACTTGTATGCATATACAATTTCATATACAATTTAAAGACATCTGCAAATCGCGCACCGAGAGCTACGTATTGGTCAATTGGGAATAGTATTAAAAAAAGTTAAATTAAAATTTTAATTTTTATCAAATTTGCAATTGTTATTTGAATTTGGTATGAAATGAACTATTGTTTTTTTCTGTGATATACTAAATTACTTTTTCTTTCTTTTGTCATTTAAAAATAAAAGAAAAAAGATTTTTTTATAAAAAAAGGCGGTAAAAACTTAAACTTAGAACTTTAAAGTTAACTTCAGCTTCCAAATTCCAGTGATCCTGTAAAGGTTCGGTTTTTTATTTGCTGGAACGGAACCAGAAGAAAAACAACCGATTTTACTTTTCCTTTTTTTCATAAATATTTATTAAGCAAAATAAAATCATAATAATTGTTTATATTTTGTTTTTGAAATTAAGTCGGTATTTGTATACTTTGCATCTAGTTTGCAAGTTTTCTTTCATTGAATTGAAAACATTGAGATTAAAAACTGGGTTTTAAGTAATGACAAACACTGAAATCAGTCAGGAGTAAGTAAAAAACATCATCATCATCAGGCTGTTCTGGTCCACTGATGGACATAGGCCTCTTCAACGGCGCGCTAGCTCAGTAGCGCGCCGTTGAAGAGGCCTATGTCCATATCTTCGACACTTCTTATCCGTCCACTACCAACTACTTTGCGCATGTCGTCACTCCACCTAGTTTGGAGGACGTCCTACACTACACTTGTCGGTGCGCGAACAGAACACGTTTAACCCAGCGGTTCTTTCAGCGGTTCGGACATATGTATCCAGCTCACTGCTACTAAGGCAGCTACAGCTTGCTAATCCTTTGGGCCATAACGATGCAGTAAAAATCAGTACTTTGGAAATAATGTAAGAGTTTCCGTTTAAATTTGATTCATTTCATTTCATTATATTTTCAGTTCATTATATTTTTTCTACTTAAATCATTGCTACTTCTAAATATTGTTTCATATTTAAGAGAAACAAAGAAAATAAGCATAGTGTATTTTAAGAGTTTGTATGAGGTACAGGTAAAGAAAAAAAGGAAAGCCTCATAGGTTTATATTAAATAAAACAGTTTGACCGGATTAATCGCGTATATGCAAAGTGTTCGAATCGTCGGGTTTCCAAAAATAATGCCAATATACGTGATTCAACCGGTTAAACTGTTTTATTTAATATGTATAAATATCGCGAAAACCAAAGAACTTATAATATATATGAAGAAATCAAAAATTTTCTAGATCAAAATAATAGATAAGCAAATAAATTCAAAATTTTGTTTTATTTTTAGCAAAGAACTTATAGGTTTAACTTTGTTGTCTGTCAAGATCATTTTCCTCAAGATTGCATATTGAGACATTAAGCTGAAATTAATATGAAACATTCAGGTCCATTATCACTTAGAGTATAGAAAAAATATAATTTCTAAGTCAATATAATCCAAAGGTATTTGCCGCATTTTGTAAAAATTCGCTGCGTATTAAATAGGGTACAAACATATAGGGTACTTACCGTTGGCCTAGAATTGCGAAATTCGGCACGGAGCTACTTAAAGAGCACTTAAATAGAACCTAGATTAATCGCATTAGATTATGTGATCCTAACAATATATTCGAGGAAACTTACATTGTAAGTAAGTGGCTTAGATCTCTAGAAATATAAAGAGCTTTAATGTTATTCAGTGCTTTTTAAAATATAAGCGCAAGCCACGTACAGGAAGTAAATATACAAAGTGACTGACGTGAGTGAAGATTTTTCTAAAACAATTGGCAAAACTAGGCATTATATGATAAAATTTTAATATGTTTTTTATAAGCTGCTGCCATCGCAACGTACTGGGCCGATGCTGGTAATGAAACATAGTAGATATAAAAATAAATAACGAGCCCTCAGACGAGATTGTATCTAACTAACAAAAAAGGATGAAGATAGGACACAGAAAATATAGATGCAATGTTCTATTTTAAAACACGATATTTAAAGTTTGAGTCAAGCCACGTTCAATTTTTTATGTTTTAAAAATATTTTTCTATCTTTAAATGTGAGTAACGCTTTAAAAATGTAAAATTGGAGATTATTTGAATAAATACTAAGCTAAGCCAAACAATTTTATGGGAATCATTAGTCAAAGATATTAAAACAGCGTGTAGCACAATGTTGTTCTATAAAGAAGTGAATGCAGCAAACTCGTTATAAAACTCTAAAAGAACTTGTAAAAATCATTTTTTATACGTATCATAAATTCATTACAGCTAATAATACCCGCTTCGATAGTTAATTGCGTATAGTTTATTACATTGCTTTATTAATAACGGAAACTAATATTTACAAAAGTTATAAGCCAATATAAGCCACTTCACGCTTTTTCCCGCTTACATATATAGGGAGGGAACAGTGTTAAAACATTCCGTTACTCACTTTCTGCTCAATTTTCGAGATATTTTTTGTAAATCGGCGCAACTCGATTCTATGCATTGTGTTCTTACTAGAGCGGGGAAATGAAATAATTTATTCCCCCGTGTGGTAATTGAACCCGCAACCATCACGCTTGAAGAAGCTCTGCCGTTGTGTCACGGCCTATAAGAAGGTAGCTTGTTTAAATATTAAAATTTAAAAAGTAATTATATGTGAAATTCATATTATATGAGATTCATGCAGAATTCCTGCCATTGTTTTACATAGCAAAAATGTAATATTGATATTGAAAACAGCGACCGTTGAAATTCTTGCCGGCTCTTCTCAGCAAAACTGGCATCCAAGCCCGTGGTAGTTTTATGTTAATACGATGATTTGGAAAGTGCTTATAAAAGCCTATTTGAATAAAGAATATTTTGAATTTGTATTTAAGATAGTATTATTTTCAGTGTTGGGCTGAATATACTTGTATTATGAATTTATGATACATACATACATACATGATAATTAAATATAGTGAAATAAATTATTTGACTATTATTAATTAATAAGTTAATTGTATCAAAGAGTACAACAAAAATGCCGTTTTTATCTAATATTATAACAAATATCTCTTTGAGAGTGAGCTACAAGATCGTACCGTGAGTTAAGTTACCAGTGTGGAGTTATAAATAAAGTAAAAAATATCGAAGAGATTATTTTTTCTGTCGCTAAACTGCTCGTAAAGACAGAAATATATTTTCTGTCTATGGTTTACGCAAAGAATTTTTTATATTATACAAATTTATTTCAAATTAAGCAATAAGCAAGCTAATTTATAGAAAGCTATAAAACGAGAAGCACTAAAGCCATAAATCGTAAGGATTTTATGCTAAAATTCTCAATAGATGCAAAAGTAGTTACCCCATGACTAGCCGTTACCCGTACCTTCGCTCTCGTGGTCTAATGGAATTAATTGTGAATGACACATGACACGTATATATGTGTCCGAGTTAACTATGGCCACAGATACAGGGAGTAACTTAGAATCTATTAACATGATAAATTAATAAATTAACGTTTTATATAGGCTTTTATTAGATATATAAAACATTTTTCCAATTGAACCAACACTTCCTAAGGTTATCGCGTTCAATCAAAAAAATTGTGTAGCCTTGTAATATTAAAGTATACCTACAAGTCTATATAAATATTTTAATGCTTTCAAATATCCCCACTCAAAACACAATGCCTCGAAAGGCGGAAAGCGGGGTACGGAGTGTCTTAACACTAGGTTCCTACGGTTCCCTCTGACTACCCTGCTATGTGCGGGATATAGCGTGAAGCTAATTTAATTTAATATCCCCATCCTCCCTCCTTTTGAGGTTCAGACATGGTCTCTGTAGGTACTTTGTACCACACTTTATTTCACACATCCCACATTTGTTATAGTTTCTTTATTGTGTAGCTCCTATATAAAAGAAGTCAGTCTATAATTAAGAAATGGTTATCATACATCATCATTGAAGGCAAAGGAATATAAAACAATGACATACAATTATTATTTAATAATTGAATGTCATTGTTTTATATTCTGTAATAGAAAGCTAGCTGCCTATAAAATATTTCTTTCTTTATAATGAGTGCATTGACCTCAAAGCCACTCACAATCTATTCTATAAAAAATATATAATTAAAGTCAATTTCTGTACGTATGTGTGTCGTTAATGACGATACGTTAATTGCGCTTTAATTTCTTTTATAATTTGTACGATAGAATGTGATAACTGCTTTATTACTTTGAATTACTGATAACAAGCTAGTAAGTACTCATGGAAAATAATATATACATATTAAAAAACTATCAAGAAATCTTAACATCCTTTTGGGTTGGATTTGAATACTGGCCATATCGTATCGTTATTAAGAAAACTATTTAAAAATGATCATGATGACTGGCAGGTCGATTGGTTAGTTGAAACAGGTGATAGAGCAAGTAAATTTTTATAATTTTTAAATCATATATTCGAAACTATCCACACTATCCGAAATAATAGCTACCGTTTTGTAAATACCTTATTTGCATAGTAAATTGCTTGATAAATTTATTTAATGAGTTTAACTGACTATTGTTGGCATATATCAGATACTTTTGTAGTATTTGGTATATGTCCAGTAACAGATTAAGTCATACACTATCAAGCCGACAAGTAGAAATTTTATTTTAATACTTGTAATTTTTTTTTAAATGTTAAAATTCTAATACAAATTCACTGAAAAGATGTCAAGTCAAGTCAAGACAAGACAAGTCAAGTTAATCTGTAAATCGATTTTAATGAAATTTCAGGAGTTGCCAATATTAACTTATAGTCTTATACGCAAATGCTTACTGCTTATCCGATCACACCTGCCACTGTTTTAATTTGCTTTCGAAACATTTTTAGTACTTTTGTGACAAAATCACTAGGCCTAAAAAAATTACAACACTATGTCCTACAATATTATATATATATATATATATATATATATATATATATATATATATATATATATATATACATATTAAACTCGAGGATAACCAACTGGTTTAATAAACAGGCAGTGAAAGTGACTTTCACCCAGCCTTGGATTACCTGTGACACGTAACGTTATCATTTGCGTATTCCGAGCGTGCTGTAACTAATTTTGACACTGATATGAAAGTATAAAAATTGTTCCGACTTTTTTTGCGATAGTGTATAATGTATTGTGCAACATAAGCAATCTGAGACGTGTCTAAGTTTTATAGCTAACTGTAGATAGCGTATATTTTCATAGTTAAGTTTTGTATATTATTGATATAGACATTTTATATACAGTTTAAAATTCTACATTTTAAACAGCTTGCGGAAAGTATATATTATATTTCTCAATTTATTCGGTGCTTCTATATATGATAGGCGAAGGATAAATAAAAATATCTGGGACATAATATGTTCAATTTTTTTATATAAATAAGTATATTGTACATAAATAGTACTATGGGTAAAATTGATATCCATAGAGACCCAAAGCACCAATGGTGTTAATGACGTAATAAGTTTTAAAAAGCATATGAGAATTTCGACTCAATTTGATGAAGAACGCATGGCTTAGTGGTCGGTTTTTTTCTATCCTTAGTGTGGATTAACATTTATTATAAAAATACATAGTCACCTTGTTAAATAAGTCATGTAATTGATATAAAAGAAGTTTCCAAAGCTTTAAAACATCCCATTGAAGCTTAACTAGTGGGTCACCCGCAAAACTGCGTTTGCTCATCACATTTTTATGTCGTAGTAGATTAGCAACTTTTTAATTTTTTTTTTGCAGCCATAACTCTACTACTCTTTAACCGGCCAGTAAATATTTCCCGCGCTTTTAAAAAAAATATAACAAATATTATTTAACATTAAACAGTCATTATTTAATAGATTGCAATCAAGAATCCTTCTTATGTTTCTACGGCTGTAGCGTTTAAAACTGATATCCATCATGCCAGATCATCATCAGATCCATAACCAATAAACAATAATCCGGCTTGCGCTATTAATATAAAAGATATACTTCTTCCTGGCATTAGTCCCGGCTTTTTGCCAGGGTCTGCCTTCCGACTAAGACCAATCGGTCCATATGAGTGGCGAAGTGGTTTTTTGTGGAGCGATTGCCATCTGACCTCCAAACCCATTACTGGGAGAAACCAGGAAAGGAAAGGGAATAAGAGGCAGAAAGACTTGGAATATAGGGGAGGGACACCACTTACATGGATTGGATCGGGTTATGAAAGTGGTGGCTCGAGGTCCCGGGGTCGCGTACCCGTATGCCGGAAACCAAATATCGGACAGATAATTGGCTAGACACCCTCTGAGATATATTAATATAAAAGATATACTTATAATAATCAGATACTTCTTATTCGAAGTTGGAACAATATGTTAGCATACATAAATAAACATATACGTTAATTTATACGGTAAAAGATCCTGAAAGCTATATAAGCGAGGTAGAAACAATGTGGGTAATTCTCCCGGTTTGGTTTGATCCAGTATGGTGTTGAGTATCACATCTATCATGCGATACCATATATGGTCAATTACAGGAGAATACGGTAATTTATCTATTAAATCCTCTATTCCTACTTCGAATAATGTAGGAGACGTGTGACGATATTACATAAATTTGCGCTCAAGAATGGAAAACAAATGAAAATCACATTATTTAGTAAACAGACATTACGAAAACTTATGTTAAAGGCTTAGTATAATTAATGACGGAACCCATTCACCAAACTGAAAATTGTCCCAAGGAACCCCTAAAATTTAAATGGGTCCCGAGATAAATCTTCCTATTTTGCAAATGATTTATGATTAATTTGTGTTATTATTCTGCAGTACTCTTGATAAATTGTGTTTCTTTTTTTTAACTTTTTATGCAGTCAGATTTTTTTATACATACGTAATTATGTAAAGATTCTTTTTTATAAGTCTCTAAATATTTTAAATAAAGTATATTAATGCCTAAAAAAGTTTTAAAAAGCAGTTCTGATAATTAATTATTAAATAAGGTTCTCTATAATTTAATATAATAAACAATTACGCCCAAATTGCCATAGATAATTCGTAACGATGATTTTACGAGAATATCTTATATTCATTTTATGATGATCATTACATTTAACGTTTTGTGAAACCGTATTATTTAGCATCGACTATATAATACAGATATAGTTTTATCTATTTGGGTTTCTTGATGTACATTGTAAAATATTTTATAACGAGAAAGTAGCGATTTTTAACTATGGCGTACTTTTACCGTTGTAAGAGCTATTTAACCTCGATCACTTTATCATATAAAAGAATGGTGATTCTTTTATAACCAAGTAATATATTATGGTATAGTACTTGGTCATGGTTTTAAGCAGTTTCATACATAAATATATAATTTATTTAATCCAGCCAATACATTTAAAAAACACAATGCGATTAGTTTGTATTTGATAGCTAAAGTATGATTCACTGTACAGTAAAATTTTACAAAGAGCATAGGACATTATCCCAAGAGAACGTGGTTCACAAAAAAATAGACAAATATTCAGTGACAAGAAAGAATTTCCTTTAATACATATCTAAAGAACTTCTCAAAAGATTAAAATCTACGTTTGGATTTGGAAAAATATTGAAAAAGAATATTTGTGGTAAAGAGAGGTTGAAAAAAATGTCCTCGAACAACACCCAGAAGTAAATATAGAAGCTTTCCAAGTTAAAAGAAAATAAAACACCTTCGTGAACAAAATAAGAAGACAAACGACGGAAATGATTTTGTTAATGGCGAAACATTTTGTGTACGGTTCGCTGAATTTCTATAGTTCAAATCAGTAATTTTAGGGAAAAATGGATTCAATGCACTATGTACCAACTATGCTGACTTTGTAAATAAAAATGTAATCTCTGATTTACAAGATTTATTTGATATGAAAAGAACATATTTAAAAAATACTAAATAAAATTAAAAATAAATAAATGTCGTTTTTTAGTATGACTGTTTGTTAACATAGGTATTATGATTATAAAAGTTTTGAATAACTTCTTGGTACCCTTAGAATTAAATTACAAATCTCCTCAATATTTAACATATAAATTTTTTATTTATTTATTTTTATTTATCTACCTACTATAGAAGACTACAAGAAAATAAGCCAAAAATAAGAAAAAAAAACACCGAACATCATGGAAACCTATATAAAATTCAAGTATAAAAAATAGAAATTTTAAGTGAGTAAGTTGTAATCATTTTAATAAATAATTGGTAATAATATTGTATATAACGACATTTTTTTTAGCTCAATACTTGCAGTATTGTATCCTAAAAAGAGTAATAAGCCTCAATACATCACGAAGACCATTCATATGAATGAAGTACACATACAAATGTATACAAACGCGAAAGCTGCATCACATTCATATGTATACACATATACGTATCACACTCAACATACACATACACATGCATGTGTAAAAGTATACACAATCTCGTCATCCCTATAATTTGACGAGACGTGCGAAAGAGATAACTTGACCTTGATATATGGAACCGTGCCACCGTGACGTGTGTGCGTTAGATTGTACTAGGATTGCAGAAGTGCATAGAGGAATACTAAATACGCTGCTTTTAGAAAATTTACCATGTATTCTTGAGCATAAGGTACGAATTTAATTGCAGCTTTTCAGTTGAGGCAAGAACTAGTCCAGAACGTTAGAACAATTAATTTTAAACTTTATTTTAGTGACACTAAAGTTTATTTCACATTTTTAAAGTTTCTTATAAATGTGAATTCAATTTTCACCTGTGGCTGTACGACATACATGAACGTTTCCCACTTTGCTAGTAAGTCATAAAAATGGTTGGATCGTAAGTGGTCCGGGCTTGAGATTCCTGGCCATTTCATCGCTTGTCAAGCATTTACTGTTTCACAGTATTAAGCGTTATTGATGGCCTATCGAGATTTCATTTAAAATAAGTGAATGTTTATGATTATATGTTCAATAATTTTACATAAGACGAATAATATTGAAATGTGTAAAGATATTATTGTTTTATTTTCAATTCATACAATTTTGAAAAAATATTTACATATATTTAGTATAATTCTAGTGTGTGTATCAATTAAAAATTAGTAAAAAAAATGTACTGGGACTTCCTTTTGACTTTTGAGTGTCGCGACATTAGCCCTTCATGTACAAGGCGTGTTTCTTGCTTTTGTACTCATTATTAAAATTAATCAGAATTATTAAATAATAATATTTTTTTAAAATGAAGTAACAAAAGTACCCAAAACCATAATTTTTATAATATACAATAATTCACTTGTATACGAAATTTTTAATTGTACTTTAATGATCATAATCGTTATAGTTTAACAAAGTACAATATATTTTATAATAACGGAACGTAAACTAAGTACAAACTAGGCTGAAGGAATTTAGTGTTAAGACACTGTCCCCACTTTCAGCCTTTCGAGGCATTGCGTGTTGACCTTTGTTTGTCTTGTTGCCAGAGCAAATAAAATTAAAATAATTAATTCTTCTCGAGTGGGAATTGAACCCACAAGCAGTCACAGGCAGACGTTGTCTCGCCCGCACCACGACGGTCCTGGAATATATCTTATATTTTGATTGGGATTATAGCATTCGGTGCTTATAGCACAGGGTAAACCTAATTTAAGCACCGGCAGTAATATTTTTGTGACTGTCTAGCTCATGTATTTAAATGAATAATAGTTTTGTAATCGCATGGCTTAAAAATAAATAAATAAATAAATAATTAAATATTTTACTATATGCTTGATATTAAAAAAAATCAGTACTTTTCATACTTATCCGAATGTAACAGTTTTCATGTGTATTTAGTTTTACGAACTTTACTTCTAGGGTTACTTAAGTACCTTGTGATTACATTAGACTGTTTGCTGAAAGTTTCCTAAAATTTGGGGTGAATTATCGAAATATTTGGCAATTTTTTTTCAAGCTTAAAATTGTGCTTTATCTTGTTTCCAGTGCGAAGAAATAAAATTATGCATTGTATTAAGCGTGAATCAAACCTATAACAGTCGAATTTACATTCCGATAAAGTGCCGCTGCGCCACTACGGGTCTTTTATAATATTTACCCCATTTGGCAGTTACCAACAATGCTTTGGATTTGTTACTATAATCGAGCAGCAACATTAGGACTTCACCATCTGAATACGCGAACTTTGACAGTTTTAAATTTATTACGTACGTGGTGCGTTACTCCCCTTGTATATGAAGGGTTAAATGTAGGCATGTGTGCTTTATAAATAAATGTTTCGATTCAATTTACTTCGATGCATAATTTTATTTACACTAGATTTCTATCAAGATCTGGTAAATTAATATTATTCGCAGATCTTAAAATCAAAATGTATATTTAAAGTGAAGGTAATTTGACTCATCTCAAACGTAACTCGTACTCCGCAGCGGAAGCTTTAATAGTTAACAATATTATAATAATTTCATTGATCGAACGGATATCCGCCGTTTACTTATATTTTACTTATTTATTTACTAATAATAAGATAAAAATTGTGTTTACTGAGTTGAGCTAAATTTTTAATGCTTCTTTTAATGTTTTTTTTATAAATACTACATATTTTAAAATATTTATAATTTTACTTCCATTTTTTATAATTAATTGGGCAAAGTAAGTTAATTAATATACTTAATACTTACCTGATAAAGTGAAACATTTTGTAACTGTACTGAGAAGTTAAGCTATTGTATTTTCTTTAATATCCAATACTATCCTCATTTTTGAGATTTAACTTCATAAAAGCCTGTCATAAAAAAGGCTATATCATTTAACTTTTTAAGCTTCTGTAAGTTGAGTTTTCCATACTTTTTATATGCCAATGCGAACGTAAGAAAGAAATGTCTTTTTTTTAAAACAGGAAAACAAACGGGAATCTAAATTTTATTAAAAAAATACAAATATAACCAAGGAAATTTTTGTAATTTAAGTAACAATTTTGCAAAGAATTTTTCAAAAATAAGATTTACAATATTATTATTTTTTTTTGCTAAAGATAGATAGATACTGATATAGTGAATAATATAACGATACAAGTAAAAACGGGCAAATGGTATTTCTATGATAATATAGTACTTTATAAAATTATAATAACATAGAGTGTTATTACTAGATATGCTGCTAGCTTTGAAGTAACCGCCATCGTTACTTACGTACTTACGTTATTGATTATGAGCTTATGCACGCGATTATGTCTACGTCAAATATTCGAATGCAGATACTGTACCTACACTAGGGTTGGTTGAAAGAATTTTTTTTTCTAAATCCTTTTGTAATAGTAATATTATGTTTTAATTAGAAATGTGAAAATAATTATTAAAAAAATTACAATAGTGACGACAAACAAAACGCCATGAGCCAATGACAAAAAAAAAAAAACATTTATTCACAACAGTCATTACTTGACGTCAGTTACTTGGTAGTGAGAATTATTATCACTGTCACACGCTACAATTATTTTTTTATAACTCTCAAGTTAATTATACTTTTAATTGTCGCCGGCGTATACCTTATATTACAAGTATTATATATATATATATATATATATATATATATATATATATATATATATATATATATATATATATATATATATATATATATATATATATATATATATATATATATATATATATATATATATATATATATATATATATATATATATATATATATATATATTATCCATCCATTCCATCCATTATCTAATTCCTTCATAGAGTCGGAAACATTCCGCTCTAGAGTAAGGAGATTAGCATTTTCTTAGAATCAATAAAATAAAACGGGAGCAGTATAAATGTAAGTAACGTAATAAATGCTTTTTTTAACATTTCTATTAGTAAGTGACTACAGATTAAAAAGAAATAATGCAATAATGTCAATAATACACATTCTTAATACTGAAACATGTGAACAATGTTTGAAGTCTAAAATAAAAAAGTGTATATAAATCGTCAATCGCTGTTCTGTTACTGTTTATTTGTGCAACTAGCAAAATATTTCAGTTCAACTCTATCAAACCTCCTCCATATATATGCTACCTTAGTAACATGCTGAACTAATACTGTACCACATAGCCTACTTGTATCCCGTTTTCACATACGAATATAGAGTTCACTGAAGAGAGACATACGGGACTTATGTGTCAGTGACTTAGGCTCGGCCGTCCCTTTCTAGCATACCTATTTGTTCATAGGCGCAAGCGAAACGGAATAGTCATAGAAAAACTCTATGTGTACGTGAGAGCTGGACGTGAATGTGTACGTACGGTTCGCTAAAATAGACCTGCTACTGACTTCTTATGTCCTAGTACATTCTAAGAACATCTAATGCTTGGCAAAATTCTAATACTCGTGTTTTAGAAACAAGCTTGTGTGTTTTGATCTGAATAAAATACAGATAATAAATGTTAAATATTAACTGTATCAATATATTGTAAAAACTTAATTTGCTTATAAATTAATCTTGGTGTTAGAAATATTATAATTTATATATAATCAGAATTCAAATTAATGTTATATATATTAGAGAAGAAACTAACATTACTATGTGCTCGATCAAGATAAAACAATAAATTACCATATATTTCTAATATTTGTATACCAATATCTTTATTTGTTAATAACTTAAATTAATATTATCATTTTATAGGTAATTTATATTATAATAATATCCTCAGTAATAATACACCTAATTACTATTATATAATTGAATGTTACTTGTAAGTGACGTACCAATTAACTACATATTTGGTTATAAATTGATATCTGACATTTATACAATATGTTTAGTGATTCTTTATTTTTTTAATTTATATAATGACTTCAGCTTTACGTTTCATTCCGCATAGAGAACCTAGTGTTGAGACACTCCGCCGTTTGTAATAATTTTTAGTAATCATATTTGAATATAGGTTATTGTTATTATAGATATTTGAAAGCGAATTTTACTGTAATATTGATAAGTATAAGTAAAGTTCGTATTTATATATACATATACGCATATAACATTTTAAAAGTCAACTTGAATGAAATATTTATTCTTGTTTCATAGAAATAGAACACAGCTTTGAATGCTGGTGACCAGCAAAAAGCATACTTCCATCATTATTTTCAGGATAAAGACATTTTTTCACTTTTATAATATATAAATATTTTGTTGTTTTTTTAATATGTATACGTTTTGTCAACATCAATAATAATTATAACTATATAAAATATAAATATATATATATATATATATATATATATATATATATATATATATATATATATATATATATATATATATATATATATATATATATATTTATAGGTACTATAGTATTGAAATAAATGATAAATAAATTTATCTGAAAAAATAACCTATCTGCCTTTTAAGGCAGACATTAAGGTTATTAAAAAGGTATTTTTTCTTTAGACAATTCTGTCTGAACTTCTTTTACCATAACAAAGCACTTTAGTTCGTCTAATATAATTTATTTCATCGAAATTTAAACATTGTAGTCGATTCTCGGAAACGAATTAATTAACACTAAATAACTTTACCTGGTAAAGCTGGCTATGTTAATTCTATTGATCAGTAAATAGCACGATAAAAATACTGTATATAGTTTAAATGGAATATAAAGTAATATCAATACGTCACACCTTCCGTAATTTGTTTTTGGATAAAGTATATAGTTCTAATGTATAAAGAAAACATATCTTTGTCTTTTTTTGCTAGTTAATTAATTTACACATTTGTGATGCTGTCAGAAGGCATTTGGGACGTGCCAGGCTATACGGAATGATTGTAGTTTCAAATCCCACTGGATGTCCTATACATACATACAAATGGGAGTATTATAAATACTGGTTTTGGAAACGTACAACGTTTGGTAACGTACGTGTATACTTTATAAAAATATACTCTGCCTACAAAGCAGGTATTTTCCTCTTGCCGCCTGAAGTAACTTAACGCCGCACTGTAGGGATGGAACTCGCAATCACTGCGCTTACATCAGGACGCTGCTACAGCTACAGTGGTATTGACAATTTTTTTTAACTTCACGCTATATCACGCACATAGCAGGATACCACATAGAACCTAGTATTATGTAAAAATAAAGAAAAAAAATGCTATTACTTACTAAATGCGAGGCATCCTGTGAAAATCCAAATAGTTAAAATCATTGTATATGATTTCATTGAATTGTAGTATAGAATATGTAACGCCTTCGTCGCTTCATTGGTCCCCGATCAAGTAACATCACAAAACAAAAACCTTCATCACTCAATCACTGTTCACTTTGTCACTATTATATATCACTCTAAGACACTTTACTTTTTTAAAATGACTTTCGAAAACTACTGCACCTTATTGTTTTGTTTGATCTGAAACAATAACACACATTTAGTTGATATCATATTGTAAATTAAATTATATTATTTATACTAAAATTATAATTTCATTTTTATGATCGCAGCTTTACGCGATATGCCTCATAGAAGAGCGTAGGTAGAGAAACTCTGATGTCAGAAAGTCAGTCAGTCTTCATCCAATTTGAATCTTGAGTGGCGGAAATTCATGTCGCGCTCTGTTTTACCCGAATTAGATAATGAAAATAATTGATTCCCCCGAGTGAATATCACACTGATAACTATAGTAATTAAAAATTAATAATGTTACAGTGCGCTACGATATATTATTTCAAATAATAAACGTCACTTATGAATGTTTTATTAAGATTTCAGTATTTGTTAGACATACGTCCCATACATACTAGGTAAATATGAATCAGAAGAAGCAATAAAAACATATAAAAGTACAATTTTTAATGATTGACAAATATATTTGTCCGTCTCCGTCTCTTACTGGAAGCGCAATGGTTGAGGGTTCGATTACCACTAAGGAGAATAATTTTATTTAAATTATTACAAATTCCCACTTTGTAAGACAGTGTGGTTTTGAACTCTACCATTCAACACGTAATTTCTCTAAAATCAGGCGGAAAAAGGGAAACAAAGTGACTTAACACTAGATCCCTCTGCCTACCCTGAAAAAGCGAAAATTATGCTCCACATATATATAAAAAATATTATTTTTATAAATTTTAAATAAACTTAATTATATAAAAGTAAGTAAATGAATTCAAAGAATGCTGTATCAACGATATATGACCAAGTTGCGGTAAACCTCGTACTTTCACAAATTCATTAGAAATCATTTCTATTGAAGCGGTTGACACGTTAAAACTATTACATATCCTAGATCTGATGATATTTATGTTAGATTAACGACGTGTTTTAGCTAATAAAAATAACTATTTTTTATAATTCCCACTCAACACGCAATTTCTTGAAATAAGGAAATAGTGTCTTAACAATAGGTTTCCTCTACCTACCCTGCCATATGCGGGATACAGCGTGAAACTAAAATAAAATTGACTTTAATAAACGGTAATGGCGTCAAAAGAAAATCGAGACCGTCATACTATTAATGTTTTAAAAATGTATATTATTTGATATATTTTTCTCATAAAGAGTTGTTTATTACGTTACATTGAGTTCATTTTCCTTAGATTCAAGCGGTATCTGATCTGATGTGTAGCAGAAGAAACAGAGAGAATTTTGTGTTAAGACTCTCCGTTTTCCAACCGAATTTGGTCACTGTGCGTGTACAAAATTATCTTCAAGAAAAACACGTGAAAGCTGAATAAATACTTATCTAATGTAATAATGTACGTCAAATTACATGGCTATTTATTATTTACCATACAATTATTACCATGAAAACGCCACTATCCATCACTGTTAGTATATTGACATCGATTACGTTATATCACAGAAATATTATGTTTAATATATTACATTGAGATACAAAGGAAAATACCAACTTAATTTATGAACGATGGGAATCGTTAATACAAAACAAACTAGCTTATTGGTGTTACACAAAAATCAGTACAAAAATAAGAGTAATATTCTAACATTGAAAAGATTAATAACCAAAGATACTATAAAAGAAACTAAAACAAAAGTTATAAAATTTCCATTAAAAATATAAATTGGTGGCTTGTGCACGTTGAGATGATAATTGATGAAAAAAGATAAAGATATATGATGAGATAAAGATAAAGATATATGATGAGAAAGTAAGTCTTAGGCGGTTGGCACTTCGTTATCTCTATCCCTGCTAGAGAGAGATAAAGCGTGAAGTTAAAATATAAACAATAACACAAAAAAATAAAAAAATTGTTAGTAAAAACTATTTCAAAATAACAAAAAAAAACAGTTAACAAATTAGAAACTCTGTATTTCAAACAATGAACGAATCTCTAGCGGTCCACTTGACCACAAGCATTAGAGCGTGCTGTACAGCTTTCTCTTAAGACTCGATGATATCTTATATTTTTGTCAATTTCACATTCAATAATATATAGATTTAGATCTTCTTTTGTAGTATTATTATTCTAGTTTATCAACTTATAATAATGATTGAATCGCTATGAACAACTTACTCAAGTGTTTTATAGAGTACGGTATTTCAGTTTTTGTCAAGTAATACCTACTTGACGAATTCTATTATTTCCCGGTAAAGCTTTTATATATTTTTTGTACTTATACCTATTTTTTTTAGCCAAGCCACAAGTAGTCCCACTTGTTAATGTTTTATATTTTAAAGTAAAATGTTTAGTAAAGCAACTATAAGAAGCTAAACTTGTTTTGTATTAAATAAAAATTATAATTGTCCTTTACACTATACTATCTGCTTTATACTACAAAAATAACATTAAAATAAGCTTATATCTTAATTTTCTCATAGTTTCCCATTTACTGAAAATACTTACTATTAGAAGATAAAGAAGGACGAAACAACGTTCACATAAACGTGACGGTTGTATGTTCGATTCCCACTTGGGGGAAAAATGTGCTTTTATTTAATTATATATAAAAAAAATAGAATCAAGTACTAAGCATACAAAGCTGCCCGAATTGAGATAAAACGAGATGTTATTTTACAGAACAGTGGAAAACGTAAGTACCGGAGAAAACTTAATAATTCCTTTCATTGTATAAATGTATAAAAAATACTGTTGTGTCGTCTGAACTTAAATTGAAAATTGATCTATAGTTTAATAAAACAATTCTTTGGTAAAAAATAAAAGTCTTACCACGTACAAAGTTCTAAATAAAAACCATGAAAATACTTTATATGGTATTACAAATTCCTTTTGTAAAATCGATCATTGTTCTATTCTGAGCAGCTTTATTATGCTATAATTAGAATCGCGAACTAGTTCAAGTAAATTTACACTCAAAATTGTCAAATCTTAATATAGTGTACTATTTACCCTTTACCAACTCAAATAAAAAACTTTGAAAAGATATGAAACACAAATATTCAACATCGTTCTCCGCCGATTCTTTTTCATTTTCACTCTGCATCCTCCATATATATAGCAAGAGAAAGGCAAAAAGATGACGACAAGACATATTGTTCTCCACTTTCCACCTAAATTCAAGACATTATGTGGAGAATGGCGGAACTAAACGCTGTCTGTCTAAGCGGTGGAAAAAATACATTAATCCAAATGGGATCGATCCCACAACCATTTCCAGTCATACACTGTCCCACTCCTCCACGATAGCAACTATGTCTTGATAGCTTGTACTATGTTGTACATAGTACAAAATACGTAAATATAAGTATTATAATATATTATAAGTAAATTACTTATAATGAACATTCTATATTTGAATAGTAAAAAAATAATGTTAGTAGGTTGGCATATAATGTAATGTAATGTAATCTATATACTATACTAATTATAAATATTACTCATATACAAATATTTTATATTGCAAAATTTTCCTTATGAGTTATTAATTAGTAGAGGCCATAGTCCGTAGTTATATTTAAACGTTTATAAATATAAAAACTAAATAAAGAATACAAAAATATCACAAGATTTTGTGCCAGAATTATCTATAGTCAGTAAGCCAAGAAAACTTTACTATATATTTTATTATCGTGACGAATTCAATATTTAATCGGGAGAATAGGTTATTCGCACCTACACGCTCTACAAAGACAAAGCGTGGCATTGTCTTTGTCCAAAAAGACAAGTGGAGTATCTTGACACTAGATTCTTCCGCCAACTTTGCTTTGCAGTATCCTGCAGTATCATAAAACCGAAAAAAAATATAAATGCACCTAGTCTCATCGTTAGTAAGTATATAAGATTAAAGATTCATCTATTAATCAAATACCTGTCTTGTCAACATAAAATTGATTATAAATATTTATTATATTCGTATTCATATATATAAAGGTACTTAGTTTTTTGTTGTCATTGATTTGCTCATTACCCACAGCTTACTTATATTATTATTTTATAATTTATATGTGAAAAACACGTTCATTCAATCTTGTTAATAATTTCTATGGCGAATAGAAATTTTATATTTGTTCACTGAAGCTTTATGTAATATGAATGTTAGTATGTTTTCTTCCAATTAAAGATATAATTTATAAAAAAAATTGAGATCCACTATTTTAATACAATGGCATTTGTGTTAAAATATGTAAGCCATATTTCAATTAACGTTAAGTAGAGACGACTCTTGTATTTATAAACGTATAATAATATTAGTATAGTTATTATTTAATGAAATCAGTATATTCAACAACAAGATAAATCTCTTGACTAACCATATTTGTACATATATATCTATATCTATATCTAAGCTGAATTTATTAAATCACTTGCTTTAATCTTGCTATAAACTTAAATTTGCGGTCGTTGTGTACTCATTTTGTATGAAATGAACTACAGTATAATTTTGTAATGGTTTTTTTTATGAGATATATATTTATCAATTTCCAATTTTTAGATATTCCCCTCTCTTTGTACGATTTATTCTAACTTATTGCCAAATTTCGTAACTCTAGGTCAACGAGAAGTAGGTTTTGATTACGCGGCGATTTTCGTACAAAATGTTAAAAAGTTCAGCATAAACGCTCATATCTTTTCATTGCGTTGACTTTGAAGTTGAAGTTTGATTTTTTCTAATCTTCAAAAACTTAATTTCAGCTTGATTCTTCCATGTAATTTGGATATAATGGTCTTTACAGACGGACAGCCAGACAGACAGATAGCCGGACAACAATATGATCCTGTAAGGGTTCTGATTTTTCATTTTGAAGTACGCAACCCTAACAACATAATATGATAGGTACTTAAGTGTACGAAATCTTATCTAAAATATGTTAAGAAGACCTTTTTTGGACACTGTATCGACATACTTGCTTAATATATGAATTCTAGCCATTTATGGATTTAACTGGGATGAAAGACGATATTAGTAGTTAGTTATACGCAAAATCATTATATCAAACAGGGTAGGTTTGTCTAGATCTCATTTCTGACAAGTCCCAAGTGACAAAGCGATTACAAACTGAATAAGAATAACCTCCCAATAATTTATTTTAACGGTCTTAAGGTCATTCTTGACAACTCACTCTCTTTATCAGTTGGCTCAGCACAGATGAGGTTAGCCGAAAGCTTTTTGCAATTTTTATTTTACGCAAATATGATTTCGATCTGATTCATTTGCTTGGATGGCTTACTATCCGTCAGCGCCAAAAGTTTCGCACGCTAGCACACCTCTATTCCATCCTCTATAATCCTAATTAATTATTTATTAATTAACGAAAAATTAAAAGAAATATGCATATATATATATATAATATATATATATATATATATATATATATATATATATATATATATATATATATATATATATATATATATATATATATATATATATATATATATATATATATAATAATATTGTATTTAATTCTATCCTATTCATTTCCCCGAATAGGAATCCAACCCATAATCATCTTGTTTCCAATAAGACTTTGGCCTACTTACTGTACCGCAAAGGCCTCAATTTGTCAATTTACAATGTAGTGTAATATAGTAAAATTCCAAGTAAGCAAACAAACATATATACATACATATATAACATTTGAATTTGTCTTAGAATATAGACATGCACCACTCTGAATTTAATTTCCAGCTTTTAAAATGACAAATTATTTGTGAATTTGTACTACATTTTATGCCAACATTATATACATTGTTATTTTACATTACAATTTATTATAATTCGAATACTACTTTAAGATTTTCCTTTTGAAATCATAAAGCGTGAAAATATAAATGTACGGTCCAAGAAGAAACATCTCAACTATTTGAGCAGACCAGTCCTTTGGTTTTTATCTTTGATGTGGTGTATAATAATAATTAAAGTCCATAAAACGGTATACTGTGATATAATTTTACGACATTTTTATAGCTACGCATCAAAATGGCCTGTGTAAAATTCAATAACATTTTTATGATTTTAATATAGGCACCTACATATTTATGTCAGCACATTATGAATGATAATCATTATATTTTTTTTTTTTTAATTTTTCTTTAAAGCAGAAATTCTTCTTTAAAGCAGTTAAAGAAGAATTATAGTTAAAGTACACTGAATAAACGTAGGTATATCAATCAGTAACGTATATTATATAATTGACACTTTGTTACTATAAAATGATGATGTTCGTTTCTTTTTATTAAAAAATACTATTGTAAAAAAATGTTCAGATATATTTTAATGAATTAATAACGATTTAGCTATGATCATAATATAATTTAAGTTATAATGAATTAAACTCAATCTATACGGAATTATATTATATAGTTCAGAATTTAGCCACACCCGCCTACAGACCCATAAATATAATAAACAATTATAATATTTAAAAACATGTATTCTTAGAGACAAAAATATGCCAAATCATTTATTCAATCGTGTGGAGATCGACCTCGAAAGTATCACATTTGCACTCCGACACTGACCCGCTGTGACGGGTTAGCATCAAAGTATCTTAATTTTATTTTTTATTTCAAAATATAATAGGAGGTTATAATAAAATAAAAAGAATTTATGCAATTTTCTTGTATATAGTAAAATCCAATGCCGCAAAAGGAATTTTAGATTAGTCTATCAATTATGTTTTTAATAGGAAAAAATAGGTTAAAGGATGTATTGTAATTATCCATAGTAATTAAAATACAATTACGTTATCTCGTGTGTTCTTTGATTATACGCGTCTGTTTCCGATTGATTAAATAATAGACATGACAATGTAAATGTTATAGTTTTTATTAGTGTATAAAATTTATTAAATATATGTACGTCGTGTACATACAAAATATTTATTAATTATTTCGTGCCAACGCACCCAGCGCTCGATTAAATTAATCCGAGACAAACATTTATTTTACAAATATATTTCAATTATAAAGTTTGTAATGTTTTAATGACCAAAAATTCACAATTGTGCGTTAACTTCGTAATCTTTTTGGGTTTCCTATCTCAAAAGGAATAAAATAGAACCCTTTATTTATAGGATCACTTTGTTGCCCATCTGTCTGTCTGTCTGTCTGTCTGTCTGTCTGTCAAGTATTATCAAGACCATTTTCTCAAAATCACGTGGAAGAATCAGTTTGACAGATACGACCGCAAATTTAAGTTTATCAATTTTTAAGTTGTACTTCCCGTTGACCTACAGTAATGAAATGGTACGGAGCTCTCAATGCACGAGTACTACTCGAACTAGACCGATATTTTATCTTTTTTCTGAAAATTAATGAGAAGACGAAATCAAATTTCGCGTTTTTTCCACTTAAAAAATATTGAAATTGTGAATTAAATTTGAACCTTCGAAATCATCACGTTCAGTCAGACAGACGTAATAGCTGTTTAGTACAAATAACGTAGAAATAACTATTATTAGATATTTTGCTACAAAATCAAAAGGCCACGATGGCGATGGGATTTTACACGTACACGATTTACGATCCGGATTTACTATTAGTTTTTACGCCGTGTGGAACCGATTTCCCAGGAGACGTCATCCATCATAGGGATCAACAACAAAAACTATTAAACATGCTAACCATTATTTAAGTCAAACTAAAGAGTATAAGCAATTTTATGATATTTAATATCTTGGCACGTCTCCTAAGGCGTGGTAGAGAGGACGTAGTGATGTATCACTTCATAATATTAAAGAAATTGATTATTGCGTTGACAAATATAATCAACCCAAATAAACTGAAAAAAAGACGTAAGTATGTTATTTATAAAACTTATGACAGTAAAAAAAATATTACATTAAATGAAATGTAATTTTCTTAACAGATATCTTAATATTCAAAAATTAACTCCAGACCGACACCAAATATGTAAAAAGCAAATCTGTTCGTGATTTCGCATAATATCACATTTTTATGTATTTTTTATTTTAATTCTTTTTAAATAATTAAATAATTTTCAATTTGAAAGCTCATCAGTTTTGAATTATAGAATTTTGTTCATATTACCTTAAATTTACATTTTAAATTACAAAAATCAGGATCCCGTTATCAGTCCTCAAGATTTAAACAACATGATTTAAAAGTTCAGTATAATATATATTTTAATTTTCGGTACACCCCTTCCCATTTAATTATTTTGCCCAAAGGTTGGAAGAGATGGCTCATTTAGCGATAAAGTAGCGTGTTGTAATGTTTTCAAGTTAAGATATTTTTGTATTCTATATCATATATTTGGTGTACGATAGAGAATATTTTACTTTTTATATATTTAAAATTTTTAGTATGGGACAGCTGGAATCTTTTTCTATAAATGATTGTGTCTAATGTCTTTATTAGGGCCAAAAAAACAACATGGACTGACTTTTGAAAATGTTACAAAAAAATATTTCAATAAAACAGAAATAACCTTTTTATTATATGAAAATAGAAGCGAAGCACTCTAACAATGTTTCAATACAAATAAAACATGAATGTATTTATATAGAGAGCGTACAAAATTACCGCCCACTGGAAGCCAGTTGCGCATTTATTCAATATAAACTATTCACCGTTAAGCAATAGTCTTAAACAAGACAATTGTATTAGTCTTTTGTAATTATACGCCAATAAAAGAATGTATTGGTAGAACAAAAAGACTAAATTCTACATTTAATTATTCGTTAATATTTTTATATATAAGCTGGCTAAAAATAAAATTGTCAGAGATTGTAGAGATGTGAGAGAGAGAGAGAGAGAGAGAGAGAGAGAGAAAGCGAGAGAGTAATAAATTATAAATCATTATATTAGGGTAGCCGTAGTTTAGGGGCCATTTGTGATCTACGTAAAGTCTGGGCAAGTTAAGTATGTAAAAAAGTGTGTAAGACTAAATTGTTTACTATGAAATTATTTAAAAATTCTAAATTAATCTAATATTACAAAGCCAAAGAGTTTGTTTGGTTGAGCACACGAATCTCAGGAACTATTTTAAAAAAAAGTTCGGAATATTTTAACACAACAATTGCGCTATGATGGCGTCAAAATATTATTTCTCGAATAATTATTTTTACTAGCATTTATTGAATTATAAATGTGTACGATAAAACATATTTTTTTAATAGTTATATTTGCAACTATAGATGTTTCATTCATTTTAATTATATTGTCTGTATATTACAGCTAGATGAGGAAAGGTCATGTTCGAAACATAAAATACAGACAAACATACTTCGTTATAGCGCAGTTTTGCGTTCTTACTATAGACGTTTACATCAGTAAAATCTAACAATTTAACACTTTTAGAAATAAATATCCTATAAAATTTACTCCCTATATAATTAAATCCCTATATAATTCAAGCTTTTAAAAAATAAACGAATCGCTTATTAGAAGCAATTGTAGTGAAGTAGATAAAAAAAATGCGTGTTTGTAAGCTTCCGGCTGTATTGCGCATATAGTTTAATCCCAAATCCGAGTCATTGGAACTTGGAGAGGAAATATAAATAATTCATTCATCTAACTGGAAATTAAATCTATAACGATAACGCTTAGTTAATGAGAATTAGTCAGATGCTGTCTCATTGTGCCACGGTAACCTCTTTTTCATATACAAGGTAAACCGTTATAATAAATAAACATAAAAATATAAGCAATAGTGTTAAAAAAAGAGTATTCTAAATATATCTAGTATTGCTTATTAACACTATTAACTTGCCAACTTAAATAGTCAATACAATCCAGTTTTATGCCTCAGATCAAATTAGTTGAACGTCGATACGCTCGCCTCAATTGAATCGAACACGTCTAACATACGAGATTAACCATGAAAAATCAATTTCTGTTGTTTTTAGTTCTACTTTCGCTAATACTTATTTGTAATATAACATTCAAAATTTGAATTCTCAATGACAGTCTATACCTACAACTAAAAGCTAGCCACACAAATATTACTATTTTAGTTACACTGGATTTAATGAAATTCTTAAATGAAACGGCAATCTTGGCTTAAAGTAAATGACCTATGTTGATCGACATAATTAATGAATATTTATAAATCGAAATTTTCCCTGTAATACTGTTTACAAGCTACCAATAATCTGTTCAAGTTTTATTACATAGTCCTATTTTCCCCGCTAAAGGCTACGTAAAAGGTTACTAATTGTTATCGCCCAGCTGCCCACAGATATACCCAAAACTTATATTTAAATTCAACATTCATAAAATTTATTGTATTTTCAACATGTACGTGTGGATATGTAACATAATTATACAAATTTGCCTCTAAGATTTTATTGGCGTTCAGAACATAACTGTATTTTCAACATGTACGTGTGTATATGTAACATAATAATTATTAATATTTATACAAGTTTTAAACTAAAATTTTCACTCTAAGATTTTATTGGCGTTCAGAACGTAGATGTCAAACTAAAAGTCAAAGTTAAGCGAACCTGTCTAAGTAAAAATTTATGATATTTAAGAATTTCAATTACGCGGACAGTTCATTAAATACATAATAGTTTATGTGCAACTTAGAAGTTAAAAGACGTAAAAGGAAATTTATGATTTTCTGGGCATGGTGCTTAATGGAAAAACCTAATATATCATTTTATTCTATTCTAAAGCATTTTGGTTTTATAATACTGTAATTGAAATTGAAAGGCGGAAATAATACGAAACATTAAAAATTCTTAACTTCTAAGAGTAATAAAAAGAAATCTAGACCTATATACCATATTTTTTTTATTTTACAACTGCGTTTATTTCCAAAATTCACATTTATACTTACGCCATATATTTTTAAAGTACATAAGTATCTGTAATTTACCGATCTCATGCACAATGACGCAACGTCTAGAGAAAGTGTAATGGCGTGGTGGAAAGCTGTCGTTGGACTCGCGTTCAACATCCATTCATTAATCAATAGAAAGTTTTATGGTATCAACATATACAATTTAATTGATCACGACATGTGTATCTTATATTGATACTTGTTCTGATTTTGTTTTAAATACATAATGCATCATGCTATTTTATATGTAATGAGATTCGCTTAGTACTTAATTATAAAACGGATGAAATGTAAGACTTACACTTTTTATAAAAACCACTTACATATATGTAAATCGTAATCCAGAAAGGTAAAATCTACAAAAGCACTGTCACATCACAATATAAATTTCATCACAGGTAACTATTGTAAAAACATAACTTATACCGTGTATTTAACTTATTTAACAATATAACGTAACAAGTGAAGGCTTTTGAAATAAAATAAAAATAAAATGGCGACGGTCTGCGCACGCGCACCGGATCTCGAGACTGACTGCTCACTTAAGGCATGACAATGTCGTCAAACCCCACTACTTGTTACATATTGGGTTAAAGAAAAATAAACTTTATAGTTTTCAAATTAAAGTTTGTTATATAACTGTTGAATCCGATTCGCATCAAAAATTAGCAGGTTGATTTCGTATTGGGGAAAACACAGATTCGATTTTTGTGACAACTAGCATTTAATTTTCTCTTATTTCAATACTTATATTTGGCTTACCAGTTTCAAAAGCGTTAATGTTTTATTTTCAATTATATGGTTTCCACAAATTTATCTAACATTTTTTTATAATATTAATAAAATAAGTATCTTTTATAACGAATAGTGCATTATATTGTTATTACGCATAATTTGTTAGTCAATATTTTTTTTATTATGTAAATGCTTTTATATAAAAGTGATTCCGTACAATAAATTTAAGTTATTTGATAAGATATATCGACGAGTTCTGGAAATCGATTCTCTAAATTGCTTTATATCCCTTAGGAACAGAGCAGTACGCAATGTAAAACAAATATATACAAAGAGATTTATTTAAGAATCATAGAAGACATGCTGTTTTTATAAAAACATATAATTTGCATACAAAAGTAAAAACGATCTATCTATGCTATGGTCATATTTAATAGTTGGAATCGCATCCTATCGCATTGTGGGTTTTAATTTCAAAATAAATTTTATGCCACTTTGTACAATACATTTTGTACAACTTTATAAAACAAAATTACAATAAATATTTTTACCAAAGCGGAAATTGAACCCACAATAATTGTGTTCACTATTACGTTTCAGCTACGCCACGATGACGTCTACTCTAATACCTGATAAGCTAATTGTACGATCTGTCTAATTTCTTATTTACAGTGTAACAGCAAAAATGTGCAATTTGGAGAGTAATGTTGATTGTATCAAAAATATACACCTGCGTCTACATATGCAGATTGGCTATGTTAATGGCATAATATTAAGGGGTTGGGCATAGCTTACTAGTGAAGTAAGTCATGTCAGTCCATTTTCCATATTGGAATGAAAGTAAGTTATAATAGTGAATATTTATTATTTCTAGAAGTCCTTCACCTTCAGTTACCACCTACTCTCTAGTCTCACGCCTCCTTGGGACATGGAGGATGTAATAACAAAAGATATATAATATAAGAAGATATATTAGAATTAAATAATCTTATGAGTTGTTTTCTGCGGTGCGTAATCGTCGCTACAATAGAACAAAACTGTTATTATTCCACATGAGAGCGTTCGTTCGGGTTTCGTGCTGATTCTTTCTTTACAGAGTTTTCCTCTTCCATATACATTTATCGGGATTGTTACATTGTATTGTTGAAGTTACATATTTAGATTTTTTAGATTTACACGTTCTCATTTAAAAATATAGAATGACAGTGATGTGGAATTTAAGCTAAGCTTCATGAATGTTATTCTATAATAAATTTTAGCTTTTTGATGCTTAATTGTAATCATTGCTAATAGTTGACAACTTATTTAAAGTATCTAAGAGTTGCATTCATTGTTAAATTAAATGATTTTCTGTCTTGAAGAAAAATTGTGAATGTACATTTTATATATCTATATGTTTTTTTCGAGGCCAACAATTTTGGGTTCAATCCTCACTGGGCTTAACAATATTTACGTTTCCTCACTCTCATAAGACAAACGCGAAGTTGAATTCCACCCCTCGACACGCTATGTCTAGTACGTAGACGGAAAGCAGAAAACGGAGTGTTTTGGCACTAAGCGTAAAGTTAAAAAAATATTACATAGTACTTGATAATAGAATCTTTAATAATATATGTTCTTAATCAATAAAAATATTAAACATACTAGCATACTAAAACATTAAAACTTTGCTTTATTTGAAATTAGTGAATACTTCGCGATCAGAAGCCATGACGATGACGCTACCGTTAGAAAAGTCAGTGGCCAGAGCGTGAGCTTGCAAGCTAAGCACCAAGTTACTTAAACATGAGGTAAATCTACTATGAGTTCTTATTACTCTACTATTATAGTGTAGTAAAAGTAATACTAATAACAATTATAAATATAATCATTTAAAATGTATGGACATAATTTCGATACTCGCTAACGAGTATCGAGCAAGGTCCTAGTAGAGGCATTGATTGACATTGAATAGCAGAATTGCGACAGGTCATAAGGTATTCGAAGATTGAAGAAGATGGACACAAAACCTATTCGCAATTCTAAGTTAATATCTATTATACGTATCGTAGAATTACATGAAAGTCTTTTTTAATTTTGTATATATATATATATATATATTTGTCATTTCATTATATTGAATTAAGAAATCCACCAAAACCGTCGAGGTCCAGGGGCCCAGGTCTGTGGGTTCGATTCCCACATGGGGAGAATGAATTATTTTTATTTTATTCGCTCTGGTAACAAGGCAAAGCGCGGCGTTGACTTCCGCCACTTAATATGCAATGCCTCGAAGTGCGGAAAGCGGGCGGGAACGGAGTGTCTTAACACTAGGTTCCTACGGTTCCTACAGTTCCAACAACACAACAAGAAAATATGTCAATACTAGTTCAAAACTAAAAAAAATAGATTCTCTTTAAAACTTGTATAATATATTTTAACGCAATGTAAAGAAAGTCTGTGCTGAATAAAATACCAACATGTCTCCTATTTTACTGTGTAAGGTCGTCATCGGAATGGTGATTGTGCGATCTCCTGCTTTGACCGACATACTTTTCGCAGCATCTTGACTATATATATTATTATAAATATTTAAACGAATACGATTTATATTAATCTCTTTTTTTTACAAATCTCACCAGTAGCCATACAAAATCTTTTTGAGATCCCATAATTACATACAAAATCTTTTTGAGATCCCATAATTATGTAAATACCTACTCTTGAGAGCTCTTTATATAAATATATATTACACAACAACATACATACGCCTTGACTTTGAAAAAAGTGACCTATGTTCTATCAATAAGTTTAATAACAGTGTTTTTTTTTTATTTTCATTCTAAATTGTAGTATAATCGTACATTTTTATGTATTATTCATCTAGCCTAACGTCTTCCTATCTCATGTCTTGAAACATCACGTTTGTATTATAAAAACTATTTATGTATTTTGAAAACACTTCAAGACTCAAAGCATAAGCAGCCATTGTCTTTAAACATAAATATACCGTTATATTGATGGTACCTTGGTGCAGTTAAAAAGTAACTGATTGCACGCGACGGTCGCGGGCTCCGATTCAAGAGAATATGGACATTATTTTTATTGGGTACCTAGTGTTAAGACACTCAGTTCTTCACGTTTTGCTTCATTTTTTAAAATATTGTCAGTAAGCAGCGGGACGCCATACATTGTCATTTTACTAGAACCGTGCCGCTGCGCTACGATTATCTCATTGAATATTTCAATATTAATTATTAAAACAAATAACATTGTAAACAGTACTAAAGGATAGTACTGCTTTTAATCAATAGGAAGTTAAGCGAATGCATATGATGTATTTTAATTTTGTAAAAGGAATTTGAAAAGTATTGAATATATGCAGGAGTCTCTACATAGCTTGCTTGCACTATGCAAAAATATTTATTGCATATTTTTAGTCCCGTTAGCTACATTATTATTATGGACGTAGACTAAAGTAAAGTGGTAAAGAAAGTTGATCAACGTCTTATCTAAAGTCACGAAGTCGTGAGTTATTACTTCAAAAAGAGAAATTCCTTTGTATTCTACATTTTTTATAATATTTATAATGAAAATGTATTCTAATACATATATTATAATATCAAATATGTTGGCGGGTCATGCTTTATAAGATCAAGGCCTTTATTTGCAAAGGAATTAAGTACGTAGAATAAAGCGTGTGTTTTATTTTATATTTTTTTTGTTACAAATATGCGGTAAAGTGCAATATTTTGCTCAACAGGTAGATATAATCAGAGTTGTATGATTTCCGCAAAAAAAAACAACGTTTTAGAAAGAACGTGCTTGGACGGAAAATAAATAAACGCCAAAATTTGTTTCATCAACATCATTCGTATAATATCAAAGCTATAATAAAATATGATTTTTTAAAAAAAGAAAAATTGAAGTGTTTTTTCCTAAGTGAAGACTTTTAGTTGAAGCAGAAATATAGCTCTTATTGTATCAGTTTTTAGGAAAACCTCAAAATAATTTAATCTAATCTAATTTTCTATCTATACAAATGGGGAAATCAAAAATAATTGAATAATAGTAATTGAGTGATAGTGAGCAACTTAATTAAACTGTATGATTGAAATTGAAAAATTGAGTTATTTGTCGCTTGATTTCCCCTTCCCATTCTGCAAAGTTCAATATATTCAAAGGCGTGTCTAAGACCTTTTTATTAGGAATAATACTCTAACTTGACAGATATTAGAAAAAAATTTCTTATTGCTATGTAACTAATAATATTTTTAATAATTAAATGGTTAATTAAATATATACGTCTAATATTACCAATATTCATATTCAATGAATTGGAAATAGTCGAAACAATAGCTTAAGAACAGTCGGATTCAATTTGCATTATATTGTACAAAATAGACGTGGGAGTACCTTGGTTTGTATTGTATATAGAATTTGTAAATCGCGTCGACGTTTTAACAACGACAGTAACAGTGTTATTTGATTAATTTCAAATTTGTTTATTATTATTTATGTGAAAATTTATAAGCAATATTATTCATTAGTATACGTAGTTGGGAAATATGTGAATGTTCACATTGGTAGTTGATTCAATTTATATATATATATATATATATATATATATATATATATATATATATATATATATATATATATATATATATATATATATATATATATATATATACATAGCTTCACGCTTTGTTCATGCTGGGTAGCCAGAGATAATGGAGCATCAAACGCTACAGTCCACGCATACCTCTTTCGCCTCGTCCATCATCAACCAATACAGGACCTACAAGGGGTTCCTCATAATTTTTACGTGCACACAACATCAATGTTCTTCTAGATACGTCGATATTGTGTGCTGGAAGGCTACCTCCTCTTATCTCTATTACGACTGACATTATATATATTTTTGACCATTCTTAGATTCGATCCTTTATCGAGAAAATGTTTATTTTAACACTAGTGTCGTATTACCGATTCTGGTTTCTACCAACCATAACGAAGTGGAAAATGTAGTGTTAAGTCAGTAGTTTAGTTTGCTTCATATCTTTTTTTTGCTTTGCTGACTTTACATTGACTAGTGCTTACTTTACTTTACATTGAGATCCGTGATAATCATTTGTAAAGTTCAATATACTTCCTAAGTAGTATCCTAATTTACATTGCATACAAAATATTTAAAATACACTATTAATAGTATACGTATTAAAAATTCTTAAAATTAATTTAACCAACAACTATTATTGTAACGTGGAAAGAATTCGAATTTAAGATATATTGACTACTAGCTGACCCGGCGAACTTTGTTCCGCCTTAATGGCAATAAATAAGCAGATTGTGGTTTTTTTTTTTATTGGAAAAAATACAAAAAAAATTAAATAACTACATTAATCATTCATTATTATTTCTGTATTTTAGTACATAGGTTGCTCTTCACTTAAGTACCCTGTGATACACGACATTTTTTGTTTATTATCAGGCGCAAAAACAAACAACGCAGATGGTCTTCCGACCCGTGAACATGCCACGTATAATTGACTATGGGAAAAACATGAATGTTCTAGATTTAAACCACAAACTTTTAAGGATTATATAGTAACAACAATCAGTAAATCAAATCAAACGAAAGTGTAAAAAGTAACCTATTTTATTTCTCTGTCTATTCAAAAAGACAAACGAAATCGTGAGATAGGAATCGAATAGTTGTAAACGTTGGAGTTCTCTTTTTAGCTGCAGCTGTATACTAACTCAAAATTGACATCATTATTTTAACTTTGCGTTTTACCACTTTTAATATGATTGGATTGGGCTAGGCTGGAAAAGAGTGTTGGCTAAGGACACTTCACACAAATTTTTTTGCCTATTCGACTGCTACTTTAAATACGCAACATCTATGAGATTAAGTGAGATTAAAGTAGCAGTAATGAAACTATTTCTAAACGTTATCCCGGAAATCAATTATATCTATGGTCTTCATCAATTCAACCATCCATTTAACCCATTCACAAAGTTCTTGTACTGAACATTGTATACTTAATCTTGTTAATAATATATTTTATTATAATATAGATACAAATTCCGTGAAAAGGCTCAATTTCCTGTGATATTAAATTGTACTATTGAATCTCTTTCCATTACTTGCTATTAAAAAGAAATAACAACACTCAGTCAATAGAACGAAGACAGTGTAGGATATACACCCCATAATTAGAGTTCAATGGCCCTAGTCAGGTGGACATGGGGTTAAATACATGTTAAAGATGTTTTTTTCACATCATGTGTTAGAAGAAGAATCTAGTGTTGTGATGCTCTGTTTCTTCGTGAAGTGTGAGTTTGATTTGGAGTTTTATTTTAAGTAGTTAAACTCACTAACATCACCCCCTTTTCTTTTATCAGACCGAAGATATGGAATAGTTCATTCCAACGGATGTTATTTTCATTTAGTGGAGTCAAATTACGCATTTCTTATATATACTTTACCGTTGCTCCGAATGCATTTAAAATATTCTATTTTTTATGTATCATATTCCACCTTTACCAGAAAGATTTCCACAATATCTAATTAGATTTAACTATGTAGATGTTAAAATTGTCTTAATAATCTTTGTAAATAATTCTTTCGCTTCATTAGTACCTTGTGAAATTTTAAGGTTTGATGACATTTTGTTACAATTTGTGATTTGTTTATTTTTATGTGATAAAATATTACAGACAGATAAAAATGTTACATCTTATGTATATGTCAAATCGGCTTATTTCTTTAGGAGCTACGATGTCTCAGACTGATACACAAATATACAGATATACAATTATAAGACCCCAATTAATTTATTTAATAAGAAAACAAAAACATGAATAATGCACAATATCTTATCTCTAATCAGATTTCTTCCAGACAACCTTTGGATTAGGAAAATATATATTACAATAAAGCGACTCCACGCTACACCGTCTGGTGTATATATACAAAAATAATAATAGTACACATATAACTTAAAATATACAAACTATTATAATATACTAATTCATATTATAATGCTATTTAACATAAGTAATTGTTTATATTAATGCCATCTTAATGTGACTCATCCTATAAATAGTAATTTTAAACCAACTTTTAAAATACTTTTAAAGATTTTGGGCGCTTATTATTAAGAGGCAGATCATTCCACAATTTAGTGGCAAAAGAGAGCTCAAAACATGTTGTTAAGTATCTGGGTAGTTTTAGGGTTAGGTTCTCACAGGATCTCAATTTATTGGTTTGTGAACTTTAAAACTGAAACATTTAAATTAAATATGGAGGTGCTTTTCTGTTAGTTGATTAACACACAGTACAGGAGAGAGAGAGCGTTATTAGATTACGGCAACAGTGAATTGGGAGCCACTTGAGCTTAGCACGAAATTCAGATACATGGTCATATATACGCAAATTCATCTGAACCGTATCATATAAACAGAATAGCAAGATTTTGAAGTCGCTCAAGCTTATTTAGGCAGTCCTCGGTCAAGTTAGCATAGCTTACATCGGCATAATCGAGAATTGGGAGTTATAGGGAATTTGCTAACATAATTTAGTACGACGAGTTTGGTAAAATTTGTTATGATAGTAAAAATAAAATTAGAATTTTATTCGATGTACTTTAATTAATTGAATATGCTTTCATAGCATTAAAAACATACATATATGATACAATTGAAATGGATAGTCAGACCGAATATCATATATAGTGTTAAATCACTAGAATAGTGAAAATAAAATCACTCTTTTTCACAAGATGGTAGCACAGTTTTATAATTCTTACGATTTCAACACCAGATCCGCATAGTTTGTCCTTAACAAAAACCATTACGTCAATGTATCAAATCTATAGGCGGATCTTAACGCACTAACGCACCGTCCGTCTCAAACGCAAGCACTTACCGTCTTAGCAATAAAGTTCATAATATTCTAAAACAATAAACTTTAAACAATCTGACAATTTATATTCAAAACTCATACTACTCTATGTTATTAAGATCGATATTCCTTTACAGCGTTTTGAGAAAGTAAATGTTACGTGAGTGTCGTATCTAAGCAGGCCTAAAGAGTTTGTTAAACATAAACACTGGCTTTAAGACGAGTGTCTGTAGAAGCATTTGCTCAACACTATATTGGTATGCTCCATGGGATTGGCGTAATGTGAATTTCTCAGAACGCATTGTTGGTTTGTCTAAGAATATACAAATGTTTATTAATGTTTATTAATATGCAGATTTAATGTAAGGTCGTTAGATACAGCCTGAGTATATGATCCGTAGAGAAATTAACTCACGCATATATTTGGACACAGATTTATTAAGGTATATATAATAGATCTATCCCGGTATTTTGGCTATAATTATTAAATGTTATCGGAAGCTTTCATAATTTTGCTAACTTATCTCATCACAACAATATTAGGATATTAAAAGTTTGATTTAAAAGTCATAAAATTTGAACCAGATTAAACTTACTCGATAAAACTTAAAAGCATTTAGACACATCCTAAATAAAATAAATAAACAAAATACGATACTAAACAAAATAATGAAACGTGACGGTTTTGGATACGAATCCCACTCGGGTGAAATTATTTCATTAAAGGACAGAAAGACAATTGGGGCAGAAAGTGGGGAACAGGATGATTAAATCGGTTCCCCCTGGCTACCCTGCTATTTACCGGAAAAAACTATAGAAATCAAAAAATATATAAAATAAATTAAATTCAATATAAACAAACAACAGTATTTAAAAAAGTTTGCTAAGAAATTTCTTGACCTTAAATTATGTAAATTAAGTTAGATATTCTTCATTCCAGTGGTACAAAAAAACTTTATTAAACTTGGTGTTCGTTAAAAAGCTCTCTGGCTAGAGCTTTAAGCTTAATTACTTAAACGTTTTCATAAAAAGATATTGATTCTGATACGGTAACAGCTTGCTTTGTCACAATCACTGTAGTGTATTAATTAATCATTTATGAATGTAAACTTTTAATCATATTATAATTAGTTTTTAGTAATTATACTAGCTAAAAAACATCATACTAAAAAATATATGTTGTAGATCATACTAAAAAGTATATAATTGCTAAACAGATTATTAACAATGTGTAATTGAAAATATAATATTTAATGAAAAACTACGAAAATTATATCTTAAGTACAACATTTTGTAAAAGGTAAATAAATAAAGAAGTAATTTGTGTATACTTTAATAATTTTATTCGTACATGCGTCGACATTAGCTAAATAGAAACTAACACAAATTAAGCTTTGGATGTCCTGACAAATGACCTTTAGCCGACTGAGCTCAATAATATGTTCAAATATTTAATGGCCAAAAATGATGAGAAAACAAACATAATAAAGCTAAAATTCCATACCTAAGCTTCACTAAATAAAGACTTTGTTAAATACAATATGAAATACAGAATATTCAAGAATACAAATAAACACAAATTGTAATTTATAAATCGCTTGGTATATATGCTAAGTACAATAATATCTGTTATAAGCCTACAGTGGATTTACCAAAGTGGATTTAACATTGTAATCGACCTTTTTATAGATTCTAATAATCACATGTATGAAGGTCATGATGACGTAACAGACCGCGTCTCACAGGCTTCGATCCTCACTCAACGAAGTGCGCCACTGAGTTCCGCCAGTCAAAAATTCTGCAATTAAATTTCTGCAAATCTCGAATTTAGGCGAAAAGCGAAGGACGGATAGTCTTTACATATATATATATATATATATATATATATATATATATATATATATATATATATATATATATATATATATATATCCGTAGAGATATATAATAACAGAATATCATTTGAGTACTGAAATTTCAATAAAAATTAATAATATGAAGCTTTGATAGAACGTGTTGGATCCGTTTATCTAGAATTATAAAAATTGGTTAGAAGTGAGCTTAACTTACAGTACAAATAAATGAATACATCTGAAAATAGAAAGTTTATTGGTATATCACCAAAAAATAATCTAGTACAAATTTATATATGTAGTTTATTTTATTCAAAGTGGCTGCATATGCTCGCAAATTTAAGTTAAGTCAATATTTATAAGTTGTATTTTCCGTTGACATCTACTCGCACTTCACTGATATTATTTTTCTTTAACGTCTTTACCGACATTGTAGTGAAGACAAAAAACCACATTATTCAACCATTATTCTCTTATCATAACATAATAATCTTTTGTAATGTAATAACTATATACGATTTAATATAGAATATTATATATAACATATTCTATCTAAAGAATCATATTCTATTTAAAGAATAATAATACATTGTAAAATAAAAAGCTAATATACCTATATCACTTCTAAAATCAATATTAGTCGATACAAATAAATTAAGAGTATAAGTCTAGGTATATTGTATATAAGACTATTCTATACAAATAGATTTAGTAAAATTTCACGATATATTTTTTAATATTGGTGTTATACAGCCAGCTCTAAGTAGGTTTGACATCTAGTAAATTTGATTTGTTGGTTATATTTCAGCTCAAGTGTGCGATGTCATCCTATTTATCCTTTAATTCACATAGACGTGAAATATCGAAATACGAAAAAAAAATTTAAAAAAATCTTCAAAAAATATAATAATATATTAATTTCATAATAAAGATTACTACAAATAAATGAATCAACGAAAGCATTGATACTTAAAGAAAACATGTACATTTTTTAACATGAAAACAGTTCAAGCATCTTTAAGTATATTTTTATCCTTAGTGTGGATTAACACTTTAAAAAGAAAAAAAATAAAAAGAGTATTGTTCCTTCTTAAGTATTTACTATTTAAAACCGTTATTTGCGACGTCGGTGCCAATTTGGGTAATGTTTCTTTTTTTAATTCACAGCTCTTGCTTGGTATATTTAGTAGTTATCTATTACGGTTATTGTTCTTTGGTTGGCACTTTCATCTGATTTCGTCGTCAGTTCACAAATGACGGCGAAAATGACGGAATTGTGTATTATATAAAAATAATATATATGTAAATATAGAGGGCGTATATAAAACCAATTCCGATTTGGAATTCGTTTTAAAAATAGAATGAACGACGAAAGAATATTATGAGAGACATAAAAACATTATAAGTATACAAATACATAGCAGCATACATGCTATGTGCACACGACCGAAAAAGGTTCTATCTGTAAAATATCTTTGAAATTTAAGTTTAAGGTCGTATACCGTTTAATTATTTATAATTTTGTGAAAACCTTAAAAATGTCTGTAGATCACATATAATTTTGATTTAAGAATAGTATTACCTACAGTTTATAATGATACAATGTTTACAAAATATTTAAGAAATTCTGAGTTAACACAAGTCTGAAATAGCAGTTAAATAGCTACAATTTTGAAATTTTGATAGACATATGAAATTACCTTTCTATTTTACCTGAGGGCATTCGAGAGATATCCATATCTTTTCGTATAAATATGACTGAAATTTTATTGATATACTTTATTGAATTTTAGTTTTATTGTGTTTTTGGAAAAAAAAACTATTAAGTCAACGCCATCAAACGATACGACCGTTTATGTTTCGTTTTAAACGACATCAAAAAAAGGAGAAGGTTCTATGTTCAACATCTACATATATATATATATATATATATATATATATATATATATATATATATATATATATATATATATATATATATATATATATATATATATATATATATATATATATATATATATATATATATATATATATATATATATATATATATATATATATATATATATATATATATATATATATATATAACACGCACGTACTCTACAATTTCTTATAATAATCATGAATTGGTTCTTTTAGTTATCATATGACGACATTGTTAAGCAGATGACGAAGGGTGACAACGTCTCAATTATAAGGAGCTGGAGGAGATTTCTTGAAATATTATAGTGGAGTATAATCTAGTCGTTTGTTTTCATTCAGATAAGCTGATAATGGAAGGTACAATTCAATGTTTATTAGAAAAAAAAGAAGAGGATTTAGAAGTAATATTAATAAATTAAATTTTTAACCAGATTCAAAAACAATGAGGTTCTTAATTAGATATTTGTTTTGTATGTATTTTAAACAATTACTCCCTAAATTACTAATAGATTTTGATTTGGTATGGCAGATAATGTTCCAGAGACAGTCTTAAAAAAATATGCTGGCATCTATAAAAAAATATATATATACAAACAAACATACGTACAAACTGAAAGTAATTGGTCAGTTGAAAATTATATTTTAATTACTATAGGCTTAAGTATTACGTAAGCAGAATTTTGGTTATTTTCCATCCCTACCCCTTTGGTGTTTACGTAATACTTGAACCAAAAAGTATACCTATAATACCTATTTGGTAAGGAAAATTTAAATAAATTCAAATATTTATATATTTTTTTCAGTTTCACGCTGTATCCCATATATACCATAGCAGGTAAGGCAGAAGGAACCTAGAGTAAAGACATTCCGTTCCGTTCCGTTCAGCATTCCGACATTGCGTGTTGAGTAGCGGAAATAAATGCTACGCTTTGTCTTGTTACCAGAGTGAATAAAATGTAAATACTTCCTTCACTCTCAGCGGGAATCGAATCCACAATCAACGCGCTTACTTGTCAGACGCTGTGCCGCTAACGCCACGACGACCCCAAGTGCTAACCACATCAATATTAAACTGTAAACAATATTAACAATATTAATTTAAAAAGAAACATTACCCGAATTGGCATTTTTATAAATGTCTCTGAATCTCTGAGTTAAGAATAAATTCTCTAGAAATTCGACACGTTTCTTCCTTTTATTATACATTTAAAACCAAATCTACGTATTATCTGTCAGCCACATTTATTTATTGCTTAAAACATATTACTGTACTCCCACGATGAATCCTTAGATTTTTCATACATAAATTTATGACTTTCTTCAGAGGAGGCTTCAGAGGATATATAGACAGACTATAATTATATAAAGTTACATTTTTTCACTTTATTTTTCATTGATAATTTCGCTACGTTTAATATATAACAACCCAACAAACCATAACTGAAATCGGATAATGCCAACGTTTTACTCTGTTGACTAATGGGGAAGTTCCTTTAAAGCGTTCCGCACAAATACGAACATTTTGTTTGTTCAAATATTGCTCAGTTGTAAAAAAATCTCATCTGTAAACAAATAATTTTCTGTCACTTCCATTTGCTTAACGTTCAAGTAGTGTTATCGATTTTACCATCCTATTCTTTTTTAAATTATCAGCTTAGAAATTACCACTGCGTGTCTTTTCATAGGCTTAAGTCATCTTTAAAAATACGCGACATGGTTCTGGTTGATATCTTAATCTCCCGAGATAAAGTATTTTTCTTTCAGACAGGACTTTTTCGATATTTTTACCTTACTGCCTTTTTCTTATGAACACTACGTGGACGGCCAGATATAGTTCTGTCACAATAAATGAGGTGTCATTGTACCTATCAACAGCTCAGTACAAAAACTTTTGACTAATACCAAGTGTATGCAGAATCGAATAGAAAGGATGATTGAAATGAAAGCAAACACTAAGTATATACTATGTATTCCTATAAATAAAATTGTAAGTTATTTTAGTTAGTTAGTTGGTTAAATAAGTGTCTATTTGTGATTTCAAAATCGATGCTTTTCAACTGCATATATTTATTTAAAGGTTCCTAAAACATAAAAACATGTTTTAAACATTTTGTCTGTCTGTCTTACCGTTAGTACGTATTAATCTCAGGAACCATTGAACCGCTATTTATGGAATTTACATTAGAAGATCTGGAAGAGTGGTTGTTAAACAACGTATATTTAGGCAATGTTTTATTCCAGAATTTCCGCGGGAACCGTAAAATTTTACACATAAATTAAATTTCTCATTAATAAAGTAAACGAAAGGAAAAAGTAAAAAAACTAAGAATATGCATGTAATGCATATTATATTTAAATAACACAATTTATATATATATCATGTAACTTAAACAATATTTTCGAACGGAATTGAGAAAATAAATACGTTTACGTTTTACGTTTTTAAATATTTCATCGAGTTGTCAAATAATTGTATATGTTTCTATCAAAACTACAAATTATATCTAATCTTTTATATTAATTTAAAATTTTGTCTAAATCTAAATTGATAGAGCATTGATTTAGCATTAACCAATAGCAACGAAGGATTCCTTTTTTGTTCGCTACAAAATTCAACTCTACACTTTATCTTTCTAGCGATGGGAAGTAAAAATAGTTAATTTCCGTTAGTGATTTTATTTAACAACTATCGGACCCTCCGTTTATAATCGTACGCAGTCCTACTGCGCCATGATATTCTCAAGCTCATATATATATATATATATATATATATATATATATATATATATATATATATATATATATATATATATATATATATATATATATATATATATATATATATATATATATATATATATATAGCATTTTTATCCCTATTTACAAAGGAAGGGGCAGTGTTCAAGATCGCGGTAGTTATAGGGGCATTAAGATTTGAGCCACACCATGAAGCTCTTCGAGCGCATGATCGGCCTCAGGCTCCGCCAAGAATGTACTGTCTCTGAGTCTCAGTATGGGTTTCAACCAGGATCAGGCACTATGGACGCCATTTTTGCCCTCAGAACTTTGATGGAGGCTTACAGGGAAAAAAGGAGAGCTCTGCATGTGGCCTTTTTGGACTTGCAGAGTGCCTTTGACTGTGTGCCACGTCAGTGTATCTGGTGGGCATTGCGATCCAAGGGGATCCCTGAAGCCTATATTGAGGTTATCAGAGATAAGTACAACGACTCCGCTTCAGTGGTTAGGACCGCTGTTGGCGACACCAAGCCCTTCCCGATTACAGTAGGGGTTCACCAGGGCTCAGCTCTTAGTCAATTCTTATTCAATGTAGTGCTGGATACTGTCTCGGCTCACATCCAATGCCAGCCTCCGTGGCTGATGATGTATGCCGATGACATAGTACTCATCGACGAGAACCGACTGATGCTGGAGCTTAAAGTGAACGCCTGGAAGGGTGCGCTTAAGAACGGTGGTCTCAAACTGAATGTGTCGAAGACCGAGTACATGGCTTGCGGGAACCCGGACTCGAGCACCATCCATATCGGGCCTGAGCCAGCCGTTAAGTCGGAGAAGTTCAGGTACCTTGGAGCCGTTATGCATGAGTCTGGAGGCATCGACCTCGACATCCATGCCCGTATAAACGCTGTCTGGGCCAAATGGCGGGAGGTCACTGGTGTAGTCTGCGATAGCAGAATACCGCCCAAGCTCAAGGGACTGATATACAAAAGCATTATCCGACCGGTTCTTTTATACAGCAGCGAATGTTGGCCAACATTATCTCGGCACACTCAGGAGCTTCAGGTCACGGAGATGAAGATGCTGAGATGGATGTGTGGCGTTACACGGTTCGACCGCATACGCAACACATTCATTCGAGGTAATCTTGGGATCCGTGACGTAGCGGATAAGCTCCAAGAGCGTCGCCTGAGATGGTATGGCCATGTTATGCGCCGACCCGAGAACTATGTCGGAAGGAAGTGCCTTGACATGTCTGTCCCTGGAGTTAGACCACCCGGACGCCCAAGGAAGCGATGGCTGGATGTCGTGACACAAGACATGGGAGCCAATAGATTGTCCACTGAGGATTTTAAAGACCGTGCAAAGTGGAGTAGTCGGAAGGCAGACCCTGGCAAAAGCCGGGACTAATGCCAAGAAGAAGAAGATATATATATATATATAGATAGATATATATATATATATATATATATATATATATATATATATATATATATATATATATATATATATATATATATATATATATATATATATATACAAGCATTCGAACTCAACGGTGCTTGCAAAAGTCGACTTTGATAAAGTTAATTAATTACCTGTAATACTATTATATTACTGTAAGTACTATTATATAAGTAAGTAAGAATATAATTTGATTACTTTAATACTTATGTCACTATTATATGATGAAACAATATATAGTGATATATGCTTATATCGTACTAAATAATTGTATCTAATATGCTGAAATGTAAGTTTTATTATATTTCTTATACCTGCAAAACAAAATTTACATAAAAACAAAGAGAAATATTTTAAAAATGTTTACAATAATAAGATATATCAGATCATAAAACTGAAAGTGATTGCCGTTTTTAAATCTCTATACAGCTGACCTTGCTCTGTCTAATATTACAGGTATGCTTCAAACTAGTTCTCTTATCAATGATACTAGTAAATAGTTCACTAATTATAACTTATTTTAGAGAAGATTATCTGTAGCAGACAGCTTACATGGCGCCATTGGATATTGATTGATTGATTGATTTTACTTACAGAATAATGTATTTTTAAAAATCTGTAACATTAAGCGACTAAATTGAAATTAAATAGTCAACATTTTTTTTACTGTCTGATATTATACTAAATTGTAATGTAAATTTATATTTGTAAAAAAACATAAACGAAAGAAATTGTCAATTTTCATTCAAATCAAGTGGTAAAATAGAATACAATATTCTTTATTGCACACAAACGAACCCACAAAAATAACTTCTGTTTGTGAGTTCGATTCCCGCTCGGGAAAAATTAATTATTTTCATTTTCTTCAGTCTGGCACAATGCCTCAAATGGCGGAAAGCGGGGAACAGAGTGTCTTCTACAAGTGAATTCTATTTATTAACGATTACAAATATAAACTCTAATAGTAGAGTAGGCAGAGGAAAACGTAGCCCCAAACAATCTAGCATTTTTTTAGCTATACAGCGTGAAGTTAAAAATAATAAAAAAATACAAACAAAATGGTGTGCAAATTGATAATTGAATGAAGATGATTTAGCATATCATATAAGATGAAGATTGATCAATATGAAAAAATAAATAAATAAATAAGAAATGAAGCAATTTTTTGACATTTGCTTAAGGTTATTTTACACTTATTGTTCTATAAGTTATATACGAGTCCTATAGTAGTAATTATAGTAGTAAGTACAAGAAATAATGATGGTCACTGACATTGAATAGGCTATACGGAAAGCTCGCCAAGCGTTAAGTTCTTTAAATTCCTCTTGCTCTTAATAGTTTACTTCATACTTTCTCACGCATACTTGTGATAATATCTAAGTATTTACGACTATAAAGATCTCTATACTTTAATGTTCATTCATGATTTTAACATGTGATAGCTAGTTTTTATTCAGTTCTGTTCAGTGTTAAATATGAGTATATAGAACTAATGAAACGAAACGAAAATAAGTACAAATCATAGAAAATTAAATAAAAAAAATAGCTTCACGCTTTGTTAATAAGTGTTTCGACGGAAGCTGAGTTTCCGTCCAATTTTTTGGTTTGCCACCAAATTGCGAAATATGTTACAAGAGTGGAAAGTTTTATTAGTATTTAGTACTAATACAGGTATTAGTAATTTTTGATAAAAATGCGAGCATTTGTAGAAATAATAAAAGCTTAAGGTATAAAGTATTTCTATTTATAAACTGTTGAAAACTGACCTTACAATTTTAAGCGTTCATCGAACCTTGAATATATATGAATGAATATATATATATATATATATATATATATATATATATATATATATATATATATATATATATATATATATATATATATATATATATATATATATATATATATATATATATATATATATATATATTTAATCAAAAATAGAGACACTGAAACTATTGCAAAAAGATATTTTGCATAAGTTATTTTTCTTAATACTTTATGCATACTGTGAAATGTGATCTATGAAAATTATTTCCATAGAAAATATTAATAGCAAACGAAAAAAAACTAAATACCAAACTCTTCAGAATATTTCAATAATATTAAGCTATCATACAGATCGTTTCTAAGCAACAATTAAAACGAGGCCTCTACCAATTCATATTATTAGTCATTACATCGGATGCTATACAGATAAGTCATCATTAGCAGTAAATAAAATGTTTACACGCGATTATAGTCTATAACCTAAACCGGTACAGACTAAAATCACGTGCTCATTCGCGTACAATATTTGTATAAAGCTAAAAATTGTGATAATTGAACGTACCATAGAATATAAAATCACATCATAACACTTTTCTTAAATTAACTCTCATGAATAACACATATGACCACTTTCACTAAAATTCTGTATATTTAATAGAATTAAATGATTTAACCGCGTACATTCATGGCAGTTCGCGTCAAACTGCGCGAGAGCCTCTCCCCTCCAATATCAACTTGTTTTGCTCGTTCACTCTCCTTAACACAAGGGATTAAGGTTCAAGAATAAAATTTAAATTTTATATTATTTTAAAATATAAAAATAGAAATAAAAGTTTCATTTTATTTATTATTTACATATATCGCATCTGGTTAATAATAAAATACAATATATTATCAATATAATATTTACATATGACTATTTTTTTTACAGCTTGTATTGCTTGCTTGTAACTTTTAGTAATTATTTACTACTTTGTTCCTATTGATTCTTGTTATATCGCCAATATTTAAAATACAAGTATGTTCGTAGCCAGCAGACTCTTTTTGAAGGTCATTACATAAAGGTCGATTACTCTTAAAGTGTCGATATCCTTGTCAAGCCTTATATGGCAAATTTGCTTCCTGACATTTTTAATTATTTAAAATACATTTTTTTGTGCATGTTTATTTAAATGTATTTTACAGGACATATAACTGTTGTTGAAAGTAAGAATTGAAATGGAATGAAAAAAACGGTTGTACAAATATATACATAATATATTGAAAATTTATGCATTAGGTACTAATCTAATTAAAAGTAATTAATATGATTACATTTTGAGTTAATATTATCTATAATAGAGGATTTGCTTTGTATTTTGATTTTAAATAAATTTCAATATTTATATAGTTTGCTTTCAAATATACTTCTTTTATTTAATAAAAGAAAACTTTTATTTTACGCACTGTTTCTACTTAGCGTCTTTAATTTCGGTGAACATGCAGCAGCTTAGAAGATCGAATCAGTCACAGATAAGCTTCGGTTTTGCTAGTCAACATCCACGACCGCCGATTTTAATGTAAATGTAAATGTATTAAAGATTTCTAAACACATATAAAGGCTATTTTTTTATTAACAATTCTATATTTAGAGTTTAATTTATGCTTAAGCTTAATTTAAAAAAAAATATTAATATTTTAAAATGTTCCTACTAGTTGTTAAAAATACAACTTCATCAATATGAAAAGTTTAAGTATTACGTAAAAAGAGTAGTATTTCTTTAAAAAGTACATTTTAATTCGAGTATAAATTATAAAAGGATTTATTGTAATGATGGCACAGCTTGGAGGTAGCCATAAAGCCCGAGGCAGGTCCTAAATTAAAATAATAATAGAGATGGTAAAATTAATATTCAGGAAGAACGCAATATAAGGAACAGAAATAAAAGAAAATCTAGAATGTCCAATGTATTGGTTCTATTCGGATAGTAATTTACCTATACGAGCATCGAGTGGAAGCTAGCTGTCATTTAACAAACGTTCTAAAATTACATTTACATGCTTAATGGTCACTTGGCTCACCTCCATTTGAATCAACTGGAAATTCAACCGTAAAATGATTTATATTCTTTGTTACAACATGTGGTTGTACTTAAACTGAAGTTGTATTTAAGCAAAGTTATCAGTAAATACATAGCTAAGATAGTTTAAGTAGGAGTTTACTTAAAGTATTAAATTTGTGAGCGTCCATTTTAATGTACATATTAAAACTTTGCAAAAGGATGCAATGTAATATTAAATGATAGAAGGAGTATTAAGTTAAGTACGTTTTTATTATATATGATAGTTATAAAGAGAATATATCTCATCACCCTCCAAAAACATATATAGCTTTACTCTATTTACCGCATATATAAGGATAAACAGAGGAAACCTAGTGTTAAGACACTCCGTGGTCCACGTAACGGACGTTATTATACAATAAAGACAAAAAAGCCTTTATTCTCTGACTTAAAATTACTTAAACTTAAGTTAAAAACTTACTTAAAATTAAACTTACACTTATAGGATCAATTTATCAAAATATTATAAAACATGAATAAGTATAGGCATCTTATAAGTTTTAATATTACTTGTCATTTGACAATTGGTTTGCGTTTTTTATTTATTATCTATATATAAACATACAAATAGAATTAGAATGTCTGTTTGTGATTTCAAAATAACTGAGTTTTTTCAAGTGCATATAGTTACTAAAATATTAAACAACATTTAAAAAGTTATAGTCTGTCTTCCTGTTTATCCGGGCTAATTCCTGGAACAACAGGATATAAGTCATTGCATATAAAATGTTTTATATACAAATGGAAATAAATATATGATTTGAATGGAACAATTAAAAATATATAAGTAGAATACATGCATTTTACCTATATTAGAGTAATTCAGAGAATATCAATCAAGCCCGCGAATGGGTCGCTAGTTAATTCTAATAAAGTAAACATTACCTTAGATACTTTAGCTACTAGGTCAGGTTGTCTTGTGACAGGCCTCCTCCAATTTTTCTTCGAATCTTTTTAATAATAGCATTTTGTACTTCTTATAAAACTTCCATTGGTATTCAGCTTTTCGAATTAGGTTCTTGTATAATTGTTTTTTGACCGTCCTATTTAATTTGGCATTTATAGCAAAATATGCTTATGCTACTAGCTAACCAATTAAAATAAATTTAAAGGAAAGATACAAATATTTATTTAATTTTGAGTAATTTCATTGATTATGTCGACAATCGTACTAAAGTCAGAGACATTCGTGGGTCCATGTTCAACAACTTTGCTAAAAATCATCACATGATCAAATACATAGCTTACGATTCTATAAAAGACAAACAGACAAACAATAATTTTTATATATATAGATTTTTCCATATTATTACCTAATATATTACCTTAAATGTGAAGTACAGATATATATATAAATATATGTGATTTAAATCTTTATTCATGCCTATTCTGTTCAAAATAAAATATATATAGTTTTCTAATGTTTTTAATTACTTAACAACTTCTTTACCTTAAATAGACTTATTTTACGTTAGTGCTTAATTTACAATATAGTATATTTGGAGGGGACGTTTTCATACCAATCTTTAAATGAATCTATAATTTATCCAATTTTCTTAAATATATTTCTTGACTCTACTTATGGTAATACGATTTCATATTAATAATGAGATCCTCGATAAGTATGTGAGCAAAGTCGAAATAAAGTTGATGAAGTTAGTTAGCTGGAAATGAGGACGTATCCAGGAATGTTGACGGTAAATTACTGAAATATAACATATTAGAAACACAAATCTAAATGATATATATGTATGAATAAAACTTATATTGCACATTATATATACAAAATTTATCAGTTTTTGTTTTGAAGTTTGGCCAAGGTATTTTTTTTGCTATAACATGTTAAGACTTTTTTGAATATGTAAAGGAAAGATAATATGTACTTCGTATTTGTATTATATTCATTAATATTCACTGTTGATTGAATTGAATTTTAGTTGAACTTCACAAAACTATGTTCATTAAATTCCATATTAATGAATTTTATTAGTCCTTTGTCAATTTATTTTGTATAACTAAAAGCATTTTATTAATCTTATTAATAATTTATAAATATAATCTCTATTTTATATATGTCAGTTTGGTACTCTATTAAAACCTAAGAATCGTTAAAAGATATTATTATTTATGGAAAATACACTTCCAAAAAGAAGAAATGCCGTCCAGGGCTCGTAGGAAAAACGATAGATCCATCGGCAGCGATCTCCTCAACTATTTATATCAACTACTCCTTTGAGGACTTGCTTAGCATTTATTGGGTCTCAGACTCTAGCCCATACATAGTTCATGTATCAATATAGGAACCATTTGCTGAGCTTTATAAGAGACCCGTCACCCCTCAAATTTGGTGAATTTCATAATTTGCCTGTGTAAACAAATAAATTAAATAACTTGACCTGAATGATGTTAATTTATAAAATTTAAAATCTGAGTAAATATGAGTAATTAGATATGGCAGCAATTTTTTTTAGTTATTATATCATGTAAATTGTGTAATCACGTTATATATGTGGACAGGTAGTTAGTTTTTTGTTTTCTTGAAATGAAAAATATGTTGTTTGGATTTGAATCTTGAATATCTTTGGTAGATATAATACATAAATAACCTAATATAATTTCTTTGAGATTTTCTATATATATATATATATATATATATATATATATATATATATATATATATATATATATGTATATATATATATATATATATATATATATATATATATATATATATATATATATATATATATATATATATATATATATATATATCTACAGTATGTTACATACAGTGACCCGGGTTGCTAAAATTTATTGTTCCTCCACTATTTGTCGGTTAAAGCCTTATGACTCTCTATATTATATTTAAGCTATATGTATTGACACTATTGATATCACTTGTATGAGCTGTTGTTCACTAAAATTATAAGTATAATATTATAAGATTAAATATATTCCTTTTTTTATGTTATCATATTATGGAGACTGTTACCCGAAGAATATTCCCGTCAATACAATAGCAATGAAAAACCAAGTCAGAAACACATTTTAATTATTGTATTACTTGCCGATAGTAATAATAATAATGTGATCGTAGCAAAATTAGAAAGTACACGATATAATACAAGATCTGTGATTCTACACGATGCTAGTTCAAGTCAGATCTGAGAAATATTTACTTTCTTGTTTCTGAAGTTAACGGAAAAGTACAGTCCTTTGACATACACAAAAAAAAAACGAATATAAATATATATATATATATATATATATATATATATATATATATATATATATATATATATATATATATATATATATATATATATATATATATATATATATATATATATATATATAATATATATATATATATATATATATATATATATATATATATATATATATATATAGAGTCGAACACATGGGAAAAAATAAAAATTACTAAAATATCAAATCCTGTTTGTGTTATGTTGATATACCTAAATGAATATATGTAAGCCTTAAGTGTAAGAAAGTTTTTATTCTGGAATTTTATATATATATAAAATATTGTGTATAAATACATTTTTCATTTAAAAACATATAGTTTTGTATAGTTTTCATAAACATAGTAACTCGAAAGAGAATGACTTATACACCGATATCGGCTTATATTCGACAATATCGATCAAGGGGCTTCACCCCTTAACGCCGCTAACGGGTCGCTAGTAAGAAAATAAAATAACTGGGCCAGACTATCACAAAATCTTTTACAGGATCGTTTACCTTACCTTACTATTATTTATACCATCTACACCACCGTGGCATGCCATGCGCTTCCTGTCCAAATAGACGTGTGCAGATTACCTACTCGCTATACCGTCTGCCGAGGTATTTGTAGTTGAGGGGCCCCAAATGAATTCGTGGGTAAAGCTGCGAGCATATGAACATTTCCCTGGTGACTTTGGTCACGGTCACCACGTTATAGAGGGTTAATTTGCCATCATTTCATCATACACATATATTTTCATCTACCGTCACCAATTATTAGAAAATATTATTTTTAAACATGATGTCTTACTTCTTGTACGTGCTTCATTCTGGAATTATACATAGAGATTAAACACAGTTTTTATGGCTCGTACTTTAATGGTTCGTTGCTATGTTACATGTGCGAGACAGAGACTTACATTCTGACTGAGACTCTGCTTCTTTACTTGACAAAATAACAGGCTTTTTCTTTCCACTTTCCCAAAAGATAATATATTTTGAAAATAAAACGAATACAAGAACGGTGTCTGCAAACGCAGTAATCTTTAGTCTACCTTTCTGAACCACCAATGAATAATCTTTAGTTTCATTGAGATATCAAAGAACTCAAAAACAGTCATTAAATTTACTCAAATAACTAACTACATGAGTATAGTCGCAATAAAATTGCAATGTGTTTAAGAGATCCTATCAAGCCCTTATAGTTCAAAATTGCAACTAATGCCGTAGTGACTTATGTGATTTAGTTGTTATACCTAATTCCATTAGAGCAGCAACAGGTTATTCTATTTTAAATTTTTGTATAACTTTTTGAAATACATTTAGAGTGATCTAGATTTAAACGAAATCTATCTTTGCAGATTCTCATGACATAGTTTAGTTAAAAATTCTGATATTGCTATTTTTGTGGCCCTTCAAGTTTCTTAGTAGAAAATCTGACTAAAATGGGCCTGGAAGAGTTCTTTTTAACACCCAGTATGTGGCAAAATTTTATTGTTGCGGACTTTTCATTTGACAACTTCATGTAACTGGATATTATTCCAATTACATATAGAAAGATATTCTAAGAAGAACGTTTAGAAAAATATTTTTCCTTGTCTGTGTTTTTGGGTAATCTATGCCAAGCACAACAAGTTCAACGTATAATGTTAGTAAACCGAGAGTTGTTTTTTCCATATAAAAATCATTTGACTATAGATCTGGAGGTTATTGGACAAGTATATGACTGGTTCTTCTCAAGCTTATCCATTCGTGAGGAAAACATGGAAGACAGTTCTTCCATAAAGAACCTGCTTCTCTATGGATGAACTGGAAACATAAAAATGAACACACTAGAGAGTGTTTCCATGTTTATGCTGATGATTATTTAGTATTGAAAGTGATAATCAACTTTTGCAATGCCATGAAAAGCAGAAAATGGGGAATGGATTGTCTTAACACTGGGTTCCTTGAGCCTACGGTTCCCTCTGCCTACTCTGCTATGTTCCGAATACAGCGCGAATCTACAAAAAATATTTATAAAAACCTTATATATAAATTGAAGGGCACTTATTTTTTATCATATAAGGTTTTATAATATTCAAATAGAATACATAGCTTTGTTGACATTGCATATTTATCATTTATACTATAAATAAAGAATAAAAATATATATAGCAGTTAAGTAATTAACTAATTATCTATGTCAGTATTTCAAAATTTAAGCAGTTAAATTTTTATGGAGGGAATAATGAATGGTTTGTCTTTACATAAGGTTCTATCTGTCTATCCGCTTAACCAAACATACCTTTTGCTATTCGCTGGGTGCGAAGTAGGAAGTGGGAAAACACGAATTGATCGCAGCGCGCACCGTGGCTAAAACGGAAACTCTGTCGGACGAAATGCAACTTTTTAAATCACACAAAAATTGAAAATACCCAAAAACTCTGCATTATCAATGTCATCACAGTTATAAAAGATCGTCTACAATATGTATGAAATGAGTTATTCCATTATATTTGCTTATTTATTTTGCGTGAAGTCAGCCATAAAAAAAAAACTCGTGCAGATTACCTGAAATTTACTGATTGTGGCATTTTAGACTGAAAATAAAAAAGATCAACAGTATTAACGACACCTTAGGTTTACATAATCGAATAAAATCTTAGTAAATTACGCTATTTCAATAAAATTATTATTTGTTTACTTACTATTCGTACTAAATGCCAAGTATTTGACATTTCAATGTCCGACATAATTGTAACCGCTAGTTGGCGCTACCATCGTGCACTTAGCGAATAGGGGGAAAAGTGTAAAGCGCGTAGGCAGAACATATATAGTAGTATCCATTAGTGTTGTAGTATCCATTCTATAGCTTTATGTCTGCATCCATTACATTACAATAGTGGCTCCACGCAAAATTTCACGTTTATTCAACAAAGCTTAGTGTCGCAGAAGGTTCGCAGCTTTTTAATTTAATTTGCATCTCTCTAACAGGCCCGTAACAAATTCTCACTTTTTAAAATTATTTTTTTGTTAAATCGTAACATTTTAATAAATCAAAATTAAGAATTCTCTTTATTTTCTGCACATTAAAGGCTAGAGCTCTTCAAAATGAGACTAACCAATTCTTGTGACGAATTTCAAAGGACATTGAAGTAGGCAAAGTAGAGTAAAATATGGTAAATATATATAAAACTAAACATGGTTACAAGAATCTCGCGTTCAGTTTAAGATGGTAATAACCTAATATTTTTTTTAATTATTCCTCTTACTCGGTTCCATCTAATTTATTTTCTATCTTTAACTTTCTTATCTATAACTATTATTTACTGTATCTATTACAGACAAATTAATGATTTTAAAAAATATAAAATCATATTTTCATCAAGTTTGTAGTTTGAACGAGAATTAGAGTGGGGAAAATATTTTTTGTTATACTTTTACTTTACTTACTTACGCATATAATTAGTTTTAATGTGTCCAAAAAACGGATAACATCTTTCTTCATTTATAAAGTTTTTAAGTAAATTGAGCCACTACAATTGCATAAGATTTGTTTTTGATGAATTTAAAAATTAGTCACTCATTGTGTGTGTGTGAAAGAAGTTCTTAGTTAAGACAATTTTTTGCTGGATAATAAATAAAATACTTATTTTCTTTTGTAAAATGTTTGCTTTTGAAAAACATAATAACTGAAAGTATATTTGAGTTCATAAACATTTACGAGTTGTTTTGTAAAATAAATACACGTTTTGAGTTGAAAGTTAATTATCGATTAAACAAAATTTGAAGCACATGATGCGTGCACAACAAGTGTAATAAATTTAATCATACATGGCGGCTATGAAACTAGTGGAAAAGCTATAAAGTACACCTGAGATTTATAAAATACTAAACGTGCGTTTTGTGAATTTCTTCAAGCCTTCTTCTTTGTACGGCCTTCTAGTGTTGGGTGATAGAACTAAAATTTGTCGTGCCAGAGCGGGGTTATACCAAAATTATTATTAATTAACACCGAGCACGGATCAGACCCTCTAAAATGAAAATATTTCGAATATCGTAGAGAAGTTTGGATGTTTGAATATAAATGATTTCACTTCACTTATTATAAGAAATGTATATTTAACTACACGCTTTACCTCGCATATAGTAGGATAGTATCTTTTCGCTTGTATCTGAGTCTGATTATTACTTGGGATCTGCTCGCGGCTTCGCCCATTTAAGTAATATGAATCGCGTTCGTTTTAAAGTTTTACAATTCTTTGTTTTTCTCGGACTTTAGAATCTATTACTTTAGACTATGATTAGTAAAATAATCATTTTCCATGCAAACATTTTTGTAATAAATATTGCTAGCGGAATTGCGTGCGTGTAACCCATCCTGGCAGAATTCACAAGTGTACGATTATCGCCACCCATCACCACTGTTCTCAAGGTTATAAAAGCGGGCACCCGGTCCTATTCTTACTACCCATTATTCCGACCACACATTACGTATGTGAGGAACAAAGCCACACTTCGTTTTGAACAACTATATTCCATTATCTGCAGCGTTGCCCTCATTTGTTAAGAAAACCTTGTTTTAACGTCCCAACAGTTTAAAGATATACTAGTCAAGGTAGACGTAAAGGGCTGCAATCACTAATGACTATTACTTTTCTGCAGAATATGTAAAAAAACGGCTAGAATGCGTCGACGCGAAGGATCTGGTTTATGATTATTCAGAATTAGTTGCCAAAATGCACATACACACATTAAGAGCTAATATGAGCATTAAATTGCATTTTACATAGTCACTTGAACAGATTCTTGGATTATCTAGGTGAAAATAGTGAGAAACAAGAAAAGAAGTTCTACCAGGGTACCAGAATAATCTAAATAAGGTACCAAGTTTGATGGAACCGCCTCATGATTTCAGATCACCGGTGGAATTTAATAAGGGACAACCTGAGCAAAATCATGACGGAAAAGCTTACAGAAAAAGGTTATTGTAATATTTATTTTTTAATATTTGATAAACAGAATATAAAAAATAAATATAATATAATATTTATTTTTTATTATTTGATAAACTGAATATATAACTAGAGCCAATTTGACAATTAATCTGATAAATTTGTAGTAGTCAGCACACTGGTTTTAGACAGAATTCACTCTAGGTTACCATGCCGCAAAATCACTGTTACCCAGTGTAATGAATATTATATATGTTAGCAGATTTTTTTCTAGTTTCTTACATTGCAGCGTAAAAATAACAAAATCCATATAAATATATAATCCAAAACATTTAAGCACCAATTGTTATTTTTTTTATACCCTGCCATACTTTGGCTAGTCTTGACAAATTTATACCCTATTTCTATTTTAACACCACCAACGTTAAAAATAATATTGATATATTTATTATAATTAATTATATTACTATATAATATACATAAAAAAAATTTTAACTATTCCTTTTAAATAATGTTCACGTTAAATAGAACGATAAGTAATTTATTATTCGCCAAAATCTATTATATAACTCAACATCCCTTGCGAGTATTCGGTTTAATTTAAATGCGTCTATTCTTGATTTTATCTAGGGAATCTTCACTGTCCGTCATAACGACAACTATTCTATAATGTGGCTTTCAGCTATTCCCAAGGTGGTTGCTGGTATTCTTACTGGGCACGTCCCCATGGTGGCAGACAGGAGAAAACCACTCACAGTTGCGAGTGAGTGGATAGGGAAGTGTTTCCTCTTCCAACCAAAACAGTCAAACACAGCACAGAACAGCAAAACACTCATGAGGGAAGTCCAAAAACATTACTACCCCAGCGGGATAGTAGTGTTTTATTAGTTACCTAAGTCTCCCCACAGAATTTTAACACGGAAAGTTGGATATGAACAGTGATACCAGGGAGGGTATTATAACTGGAAGAATGCCTTACAACATCAAAAGGCTGTATGGATGAATTTCGGCTTTTTACACGGCTCATGTACAGATATCAAGACATACTAGGTACGCAGAGAGACATAATCCGTTCGGATCACCACTCGTGCTCGTATCCGTAACAGGATTTCCTGACGTAGAAAAAAAGGCTTTACGCTATTACCGTGTATTCATTCATTATATTTAGTAGATATCAAGAAATAAATTAATTTAACACTATCAGTTTCGAATATTTTTTTTAAAAACTATTGTCACACCGATTTATTCTTTTCGGTCAAGTAGTTTTTTGCTTATATTAACGATAACGACAGTCTAACAATATTTTTTCTGGGCCACTTGTTTTTTTAAATCTAATAATTGAATTAATATTTTTTAATAGTTTTATTTGTGAGTGAAACTGGTTAAAAATATTACTATGGAGTTTTAAACATTTCATTATTACTTATTGGTATTCGAAAACGATTTTAAGCTAACTAGAAAATTCTATCAATAACTGTCCAAATAACAAATTATCTACTTAACGCTAGATGTCACTATAATAATGAGTGACATCTAGACTGTTGAAATAAACTTTGTAATTATAGTAATAATTAATTATAGTATAGGTAATTATAGTAATAATTAATTATAGTATAGGTAATTAATTATAGTATAGGTAATAATCAAGAATGGATTGAAATTGCCTTTACTTGCGAGTAATCAACGTAATTTAACCGTCTCCGTTTATTTATTTTACCTACGGGATCTACATTGCACATCTGGATAAAAACTCAATAAGCCTTTTTTACTTAACATGAAAAATCTAACCCACTTATTTTTAGTACTTATCGGTAATCAAAATAAATTATCTTTATCATACAAGAATATCGGGCTAAGCTACTTACTATACCAAATACCAAAAGTCTTTCATTTCGTTTGAGTTGTTTTTGCGTAATTGGAGGCCAAATAAGCTAACCGAGAGACTTGCTTTTTTAGCTTTTTATTAAATCTTTCATGTACAGAATTGCCTATCCTATTATTTTATTATATACAGAGGTCCAGTGTCAGAACGCAACACCACGGGCAAATGAAAATAATTGATTGGGGATGCGACCTAAATAACATAATATGAACGGATGTCGTATGGGAATTACATATAGAATAAATATAATTGGGGGTGATTTTATTTCAGAAGGTTTTATTGAAAAATTATTTCGACTTATTATAGTCTAAGAACATGATTTCGACTTATTATAGTCTTAGAAAATGATTTCGACTTATGTAGTAGTATAAACATATTATTTTTCTTTGGAAACAATATTTGATGTTCACCTTTTTGTACAGAAACTGATTCGGAATTATTACTAGCTTATGTTTTCTTTTAATTATAACAATAATTATTTTTTACAATTAAAGTATTATTCCATTTATTTATTAAGCACTTTTAGAAACATATAAGATAAAATAATCCCGCTACATTCTAATTTATATGCTTTTCTAAAAGTGTTTTTATTTAATGGTATTCACAACAAACAATAAAAAAGTAAACAAAATGTTCTACGAAACATCCTAGTGTGAAAGAACTCTGCCTAACAATGCAGCATTCATTCAGAATCAGCCCAGCCCGCTCATCGGCTGCAAGCCGAGGCTCGAGTCCCGCAGTTGACGCCCTTGCCGCCGACGTTTCCTCTCAAGCAGACAGGATAGTGCTTGCTACTTCTCCAATCAGAATTATAGTTGCAAGCAGTCGCTTACTCTGACACACAGAGGGCTGGTACACAAATAGAAATATCACTATTTCGGACCACAGCTCCATTTCCTTCGCACTACAACTGAAAAGGCCATCAAAAAGGTAAATTGAGGCAACTTTAGATAACTCTTAGAACAATATCTCTCCAAATAATATTCAGGAAATAGAAGGTCCCTAACGACTTACTCTAGGGGATAAAATCTCTAGGTAGATAGTATACTGCCAAGCTCTTGCAAATAATATACTCGTTATATAATACGTTACACTTACTTTTGGAAGTCAAAACACGGAAGACATACAGCATAAAGCCAACAAGATAGTAAGATCCGTAATACTGTGGGGCATTCGCAACGAACTTAGCTTTGTACCGCAACGCGATGATACTTCCTAAACAAAACTATACCAAAATCTGTAGTATTATTTTAGATTTCAACAGAAAACAAACTTAAAAATAACATTTTATGAAATTTATTAATTTTTTTTTTAATATTATAAATTAATAATAAGATTATAAATTATTTTTAAATAAATTTTGTGTAATAATGTTTAGAAGAGACTTGATTGTAAGGGTAATAAATTCAAACAAAAATTTTGTTTAAACTATAACACACATACATACATTAGGTGGTATTTAAATGCGTTCGAAGTCTGGAAATCAAGTTTTCTTGGGAGCTTTAACATATACACTACTTCATAAATTTAATAATATTTTTTTAAATAAAATAAAATTATTCTTTTAATTAAAATTAAGAAAATATTGTTTTTTTGTTCTTATTATTTAATTTATTCCCTGTATTTTGTATTGTGGTTGACTGAAAGAGATCGTTATAAGCAATAAGGCCGTCTTTGCATACTAATTTCTTTGTACCTTATGGCTCTAAATTATATTTTTTGTATGCAATAAAGTTTTAATTAATAAAAAACAAATAAATTAATTTAGGATATATTTGATATTCGAGTCTAAATAAGTCTTAAGGGATTACATAAGTTTATTATACATTAATTTGTTAATTATACATTAATATCGTCCAAATTATCACTTACAGTTTTACGGACGTATTACGTCCACATATATATATATATATATATATATATATATATATATATATATATATATATATATATATATATATATATATATATATATATATATATATATATATCGACCGAAAAATGTGTATGATCTGGCACAATTAGTGCAATGGAACTGATTGTATGTTTCGTAAAGGTTGTGGGTTCATTACCTATATGTGACTAGATAGACTAGATTATTTTTTTTTTCACTGTAGTCAGTAGATGTCAATAATGGGATTTAGATAAAAACTGAAAATGAGTCAAAAATCAATAAGAGAGTACATTCTATTTGTAAAAAAAAAAGGTTCTTAAAAAGTCACGATTGATGAAGTGAATATAGTGCATATTTAGAAGAGAAGTAAATCCAAACCTAAGTCCCGCCTCCCGACAGCAAGGGCTTACGCCACTTGTTGCTTCACTTACGCGCTTAAGCAATTTAATTGCTTTATCTCACTGTATTTTTTTTATACAAAAATGAATGGCATCTTAAATTAAAAAAAATACCTAGGCCAATTTAGGACTGAAGGCACTGTGATTTTTTAAGTCGACAACTACTGCCCTCTAATTTGTCTTCTAATTCAGATGAAAGTTCTTAGAAAAAAAAAAAAAAAAAATTAATTCAACAAAAATTTATGTGAGTTATTCATTACTTGCAATATTCGTTTCCGTCAGTTAAATATCGAAAGTACGCCGGAAATTCCTTAAGAAATATTGCACTAATCAGATAATTCCGAAAGACTCCACAATTAAAAAAAATTACTTGTCATCTATCTACAAAGAGGTAGATAGTGAAATACGCACTGATCTCTCTGAGAATTTAGGATCCATAAAAAAATAGTTGACAAATTTGATAGAGCAGACGGCATCGTAATTAAGTCAAATATATGTTATAATAATAATAAAAAAATACAACTACTTTTAATATAACTATATAAATATATATAATGTATTAATTTAATGGGAAGATAAACGTAAATTCTAATAATAAATGTTTTTTTTGATTGCGCATATTCTGTGCATATTTTGCCCTTTTTTAGTATATATTTGCATACATCTTTTGGCATTTTGATAGTGCATATAATCCGATGACTAGTAATTATATATACTGAGTCAATATAGAGTTATATATAGAACAATTAATCGATCTTATGATTGAAGGTTGTAATATAAGGATTATAGCCTCAATCGAATGTCCGAGGTCCATTATACGGCAGAATGGCGCCGAATAGGCAATAAACAATAGTATCCACTCATTTATCAGGTTTTAGTAAGTGACTTCCACAAATCCCTGTCAGTCATAGAAATATTGTATGGTTTAAATTCGTTTTACTCTTAATACTTATATTAGTTATTTAAATATAAATATAACAAGGTTTTGGAATGGTTATTTAACTTAAATTTAATTTTAAGTTACTATAGATTTTATAAACACCAATTACTTAATGTATTTTATTAAGTAATTAGTAATTTTATATTGTAAATCTTTGTAAGGTGGGATCTACAAATATGATATATATGTCTATACACATAATATATTAACAAAAAAAGAGAAAGTAAGTTGTTCAGCGTGATGAGCATTTTTTGGTGACATATAAAAATTAAAGATCTAGAAAACCTGATGAAGAGTTGTAATAGACCAAACAAGTTTTTATAGTCATAAAAAAGGCACTTTAGCATAAATTATTCATTGTGGCAAGCAGTTTTAGTTTATAAATAAAAAAAACATTGCCAATTAATTGTTAGGTGTGATTAAGTTATCGTGTAGATGTGCAATTGTAAATATGTAATTTGCTAAATATTGATGCCATCACGGCACAGTTGAAACATACAAAATATTTTTATTATTATTATAAAATATTTTTTATCCACTCACGATTAGCACTGTGTATATTCTACACCAGAAATCATGATGCTGGTCATCGTTATTTAAGTCTATTCTCTCCCAAAGTGAGCTCCGTAGAGGAGCATATGCATGTGGTGCAAGGGCACGGATATGCGGATTCCCGGGCCCTTCCCTTGTGTCTCGGACGGCAATCGCAGTTGTCATCGTTATTTGCTATTGGCACGATGTAATTACAAAAAAGTCAACCTCAAACATATAATATAAGCCCCGATAATTACAACTAGGAAAGAACAGAACAGAAAATAAAGAAATGTACAAAAGCTAATCGAATTTTAGACATTCAGAAGGAAGTCATTTATAAGATGAATTGACTGGCGTAAGAAGTCATTGTAGTCGGTCAACCTGTTTAGTTTCTAGAACGCCACATAGAAACAAATATATAGGTATATATACTTATACTTACACTTATACTTACTTCACATATAACACGTTACTCTTCTTGGTCTCACGTAGTACCTACATATAAAAAAGAATAAATACGAAAACGAACTCGTCATTCTGACACGCAATAATAAAATTATGAATTTCACGTAGTTATTTTTTTTCGATAAACCTGCCTGGAATTAATGCAATTTGCTAAATATTGATGCCATCACGGCACGGCTGAAACATTATAAAATATTTTTCATGTCAAAAATAAAAATAAAAAATTGGAAGGCGGTCTGAAAATAATCATTTCGAAATTTAGATTGGTACATGGGTATAGTCAAACAGTAGAAATGAAAGTTAGTCCGTATTTTAAAAGGTTCTTAAGCCTACTTCAATTGCAATTCCAGGCTCCGGCCAAGCCCTGGCAAAGTTCTTCTGGAAAGGAAGAAAAAAATCATATGTCCTCAGAGTTTTTCCACCAGTGTGTATCTAATATTTGGAATTTTATTGAGTTCTTTGTTACTTCTAAGTGGCATCATCTATCCAAGTAAAAGTTTTGTATGTCCACAAAATTTATCAATAGATGATTTTTCTATTTAATTTAGGTAATTTTATTTTTATATATTTCTCACAGTTTAACTATTCTTGTAAAATAAGCTGTATTTATAGGTATGTTTCCATTTTTTCTGCTGAATATTATGAAAAGAAAATGAACATTTTATATTACATCAATTCACCTGTAAACACTTTGTTTTCAAAATATCGATATCTGTAGAAGTATGTATTATTCATAAGACGAAAGCTGAACGCATCAATGCGTATGGTGTTAAGAACGAAAATGAAAAATTCATGACAGGATAACAAAAAAGTTTCCCAATATAAAAAAAGAAATGTAATAATAATTTCTGCAACTTACTTAATTTATTGTCATATAAAGATATTATTGGTTTACACTTAACTGAAACCAATAATATCTTTATATGAAAATAAATTAATTAAGTTGCAGAAATTATTATTACATTTCTTTTTTTATATTGGGAAACTTGTTTTCAAATTAAAATATTAGGTTGGCCTCATAGTGAAGAATGGAGTGATTTATCACATTTTTCCGAAAGAAATGTTCTCTACACGTAGCCCACTACGTAAAATATGAAAAAAATACCAAAAAAACATTCGTAGCTTTAATTATTAAAAGCATATTTCAGAATATGCAATTTGTTTCGAATCAAATTTGTTCACCATCTAATATAGATGGATATCGATATCCATAAATCATGTTTAAAATTTGCAATTAAAACGACCTTTCATATTGTTTATTCATTGGATATTGAGCCTTATATTAAGCTGGTCTTCCGTTACCAGCTTAGGCACAGATACTGTTACAAACATATCAAAAATACCCAGAAACGTAATCGCTCAATATTGAAAATATGTACTCATATTTATATGTCCCCTACCTTCTGTACATTACGTGACCAATTTATATTCGTATTTTTATATTTAAACCGAAACATAACCGTTATTAAAATGACGCTTCACTTTTAATAATGATGCAATTAGATCTTTAGAAAATTAGTTATAGGCTTAGGTTCTCTCTCCATGCTTTTAATACTTAAAGTACTGTACGGTGTTTTCTTATATTAGCATCATCATATTTTTCAAGGTGAAAATTTGATTACTGAGTCTTAAAATTGATGTCTAGTTTTGTAGTAGTTCCCCCATTTATAGTTATTTCAATATTTTTTACAAAAGTACGGTCTAACTCAAACTAAAGGTTTAACGTTTAAAAGTGACATACTGAGAGTCGTCCAGTTATTTATAAACTTGTTTTACAATTCGATTAGTGTTAAAGTTTTAATTTTGAGTTAGCTAGCTCTGTGTGAGCTATATATCTGTTTAACTTGCTTTTAAATTGTCTAATCTAACAACCTTATTAAACAACTTGTCAATCGTACTCTTCAAATATATTTGTACCGTATAGCCGTCTAATTCCTAATTATTAAGGAATAAAGTAATACTTAAAAATTTAAGAGAAAAATGGTTGATAGGATGATAACCTTGGGATCCAGGTGTTGCTCATAATTTTTCAATTCCCATAGATATGCTAGCAGGCAAGCAGGTTTTCATTTATATAATACATTTCGTATACAATGTGGTTGGAATGAAAATAATAAAAGGAAATATTTGTGTATTTACATGTAGTAAAGATAACCCGGGAATAAATCTGAGATTATCTATCGAGCGGGCGAAGTAGTAGAATTTCCGAAATTGTTACTTCATTAAAAGTTATTTTCTTTAAAAAAATATTGGTCAAGTGTGAGGATTTCGTATCATTTTCATGATAGTATATCAAAAGGACTACTTCCTTCTTCCATTATAACTAGGACTACTTCCATTATAAGTATTGCTAAACTTAAATTAATGCGAGAGCGAGTGAACGCAGTCATATAAGTTTGTAATTATATCTTCTATGGTACAATTATAAATTTACAATTTTCAGATATTTTCATTATTAAATTTATTTTATCCACTAAAACCGAATGGAAGTCCTCTTCACCTATATGAGATGTCGCAATGCAGTCGATATTGCGTTAATTGCCTTCAGGGTTTTAATGGGTTTCTTTTAGGCATCCGTAGTCTGGATGACTTGCAGGAGGATCACCAAGACGCTTCTGCAGTAGCTATTCTAGAGTTATTCTAGTTGGTCATGTGTATGTCGCCTTCTCGTATCACCTGGTCAACCACGGTAGAATACGTGGTAGTAGACTTACAATCGCGGTTGCTTTGAGCATCCGCTACGCCGTAGTCTACAGTTCGATAACTGATTTGCAAGGGACTGCTGCAACCAGTTCCTGTCACAATTTAGCATAGCCTCCACTACACTCGATAAAACCTCCCTCCCTCCACTACCGCTGCCTGCCAACGTTGCCATAAATTACCTAGGTCAACGGGTAGTATATATAAGTTTTGATTACGCAGCGAATGTCATACAAAATGCGGCAAAAACTAAGTATAAACTAAATATGAACTTTAGATTGCGTTGACTTGGAAGTTTGATTTTTCTATGGTTTAAGCGACCTGCATATTTGATATTAATCTCAGCCTTATAATTATATATAAATTATAATACGACGACCTCCACGAGATTTTGACAAAAATGGAATTGACAGACGGACCGACAGGCGGACAGCAAAGTTATCATATACGGATCTAATTTTTACATCAGAGGTATGACACCCTAAATTTAAATGGATATTCCATTTAAATTATAGAGAATTTCCGATTGTTCATTTGTAAAAAAATATAATGTGTTTATGTGTATCGGTTATAAAGAAATATTTCAAGGTTGCCAAAAAATAATGATTCAGTCAGTATTAAACTTGACAAAATTGTTTCCCAATGAAAAAATCCCAATGTTGTTTTTCAGGGATCCATATCTTTTTTTCGATGTATTCTCTCTCTCGACCCCCGAGGGGGAGAGGAAAATGGCTTCAGGGCAGTGCCCTCTTGCCGTTAGGCTCTTCCGCCGCCCATGAATATGGGCGGGTCCTTGGGTTGGGCGTTTAGCGCGAGGTAAAATGTCCTAAAGAGGGACAGGATTTAGAAGGACTGGACGAAAGGAGTGAGCTATGCGCTACCCGGACGGTCAGCCCGGCCGAATGAGCCCCTCGGTGATCCCGGGGAGGCTCAGCCTAGGCGACCAGCGACCTTGGTAGCAGCTCAGGAATCAAAAGGAGGGGGAAGGATGTCTCGAGGTAGTCTTCGGGCGTCCGGCGGACGGGAGTGCCACGGAGCGATGTCTCGGATGTGAGGGTGATCCGAGGCGTCGGCACCGTGGTAGACGCGGGCAGCTAGCTGGGTGATGTGACTCTCTAGGCTTTCGGTACGGAGGTCACGCTGAATAGTAGCGTTCCTCACGTATCTAGGAGCCTGGACGACTCGTCAGAGAGCCACATTTTGCACCGTCTCAAGGACCTTCCGAAGACTAGGTCTCGTGAGGGAGTACCAAGCTGGGGACGCGTACGTCAGATGGGGTCTGACGTACGTTTTGTACAACCCCAGCCTGGTGCGGAGGGGAAGGCGGGATCGAAATAAGGGTAGCAGCAGGGAAAAAAAATATTATTTCAAACTTATTGTCAAATTTATACACATGTCAGATTTGGTTTAATTTTACTCGAAGAGCCTACAGCGCCATCAGAGTGCAGTATAATAATGTGTACCGCACTGTGTGTGATGAGGTTGCCGAGATTCTGCAGCGCGTCAAATATGTATGCCTCAGCGGATATACCGGACATCTTTGCGGTAATTCGTGTCAGAATAGCTTTGAGTTGGGCTCGATTGCGAGGAAAGCAAGAATGAGATTCTCCAAATAGTGGGTCGGTACCTGGATGTTGATTTTCTTAGGCATTGATTGGTTCAACATCACAGCGAGAATCGCAAATAGCTAGTTTTTAAATATGTTTAATTATTATAATATTTATAGCTGTATATTTTGTTTCTTTGTAACTTATATGGATCGAATGAATATATATATATATATATATATATATATATATATATATATATATATATATATATATATATATATATATATATATATATATATATATATATATATATATATATATATATATAGTTATAGTGTGCATTTCTTATATATCATCATTTCCTACGGTTCTTGTATGACATCAGATAGATATCCTTTGTTTTCAGTTGGCTCAGCTTAGAATAAATCAAATTAGTTCTTTTAAATGAAATAGTGGAGATCGAACCCGCTACCATAGTGTTAACAGTCAGACGTTATTTCATCATTACATTTCCAATTTATTAATTTTGTACCTGAACTATGTTGTATGAAATCTATATATTAGACACGCTACCACTAAACCAAAGGAGTACTTCTTCGCATACCTTTACACAATATTAATAAATTGCTCAATCGTTCATTTTATGAGATTATAATACAAGGCCAATGTTAAAAAGAGAATCTTGCCATATACTTGTGCTGCATGCAAATAGAAATGAAAATACTTGTTGTTGTTGTTTATAGAAATCTACACATATGTACATGGGGACCATCGTGGCGCAGAGGCACAGCATCTGCCTTTGCCAAACGCGGCGGTTTGTGGGTTCGATTCCCACGCGGGGAGAATGAAATATTTCCATTTTCTTCGCTCTGGCAACAAGGCAAAGCGCGGTGTTGAGTTGAGCCACTCAACACGCAATGCCTCGAAAGGCGGAAAGTGGGGAACAGAGTGTCTTAACACTAGGTTCCTTCAACCTACGGTTCCCTCTGCCTACATATATACAGGATACAGCGTGAAGCTAAATAAATAAATACTATCCCTAATACTTATAAATACTAATACTACTAATATCCTACAAAAATATAGATTTCATTTCGGATATTTCGGGGCCTTGGGCTCTTGTAAATTTAAATTAAATTAACGCGCGACAACGCTATTATTTATTTACTATTAAAATGAATTGCATTCATTGATTATAAGTTGTATTACTGTATTACTTTCATCTAAGCCGTTTAGTAGTGTCTGCGTAAAACAATCGTTACAAACTTTTATATTTATAATATTAGAAAGATTACTCCAGGACCCTAGATCCTTACATACTAGACATGCTTGGATATATAAAGTAAATGAAGATGACCTTCATCATCATATTAGCCAGGAGTCGTGGGCCTTCTCCATTGAGCGCCATAAAGACCGTTTCTGTGTCGCCCTCATCCATCGGTTCTGGTTCTGGAATGGCGATCACGATCAGCGAGACGTAGCGTAGGCAAACCCCCTACCAAGTGGACCGACGACCTGGTGAAGGTCGCCGGTCGATAGATTAAATTTAAAGTAAAAAAAAATAATTTAAGTAACGCTCTTACAGCCCCACCTAGAAACAGCAGTAAACATTTAACTGTAATTAAAATATGATAAATATGAAAAGCACTACATATTTTATCTCATATACATAGCAAGTTACATTTCCGCGTGCGTGTATTGTTGCTTAGTTATTAAAGTTTATAGCTGCAAGGCAAATGCGTCCTAGTTTTTATTACTATAGGGCTTATTTTCGTTACAATATTAATATGATCTAACATGATATTTCCCACGTACATTTATGAGGTCACTTGCAATACTGTTATTAGAATTTAAGCATTTTTAAATAGATATATGTAAATGTATGTAAATAAGTCAATCCAGATATCACTATATTTTTTTTTTGTTAGCTTATCACTCATCACGCTATATCCCTCATAGCAAGTTAGACGGAGAACCTCCTAAGTGTTTTAAACACTTTGTTATTCGGAAATAGAAGCAGAGCTCAATCCTGCTATCCGGCTAGGCTATAGGCCTTTAATCATAATTTCAGGATGCAACGTAGCTGGTGTTTGGTCTCTCCATCGACATGGCAACCGCAACCCTGGCAGTTCAGTAACTGAAAACATAAAGACGTTATACGATAAGCTAATCGTGGAAATAAAGAAGCAATTTGAAGAGAATACTGGCGTACTTTGTAAACAGGTAATATAAGTCACTAGACTAAACCCGTGGCTTTTCGATTAATTTATATTTTTAACTGTTTCAAAGTGTTCTTTATAGAGATATGCCGACTACGACTTTGGCCGACTAGCCGACTAGCCGACTAGTCGATTGTAAACAAGCCGACTAGTCAGCCAACTAATCGGCCAAACTGATCAATTGTAATGAATCAATAATTGAAAAAAAATATGAGCGATGACGAGAGCGATAAAAGTGAAAATATATGTTTCAGATTATGTCAAACGAAACGAATTTAATAGGAATGTTAGAAACTGATTTGTAACGGAAATCTTGCTATGTTTTTTTATTCTACAAGGTGTGCGACTTATTCAAAATATTAATAAGCATATAAAATTTGTATTTAGGCAATTATGAAATCGGCGCTCTTGGTCAACTATTCGCCGGCTAGTCGCTGACTACAATAGTGGCTGGATAGTCGGCTTTACCCACTAGACGCCGACTAGTCGGTACAGCTCTAGTTATTTCACACTAAGGATAGAGAAATCTAAAAATATTTTGTGTGACATTGAAACCAGTAACGTAATGTAAATTAGCCTTCCATTATAAATGGATATATATTTTTTTATTTGAAATAGTAGTTTTTGAGATTAGTGCGTACGATCAAATAAACGCTTAAGCTTATAATATTAATATAGATTTCTATACCTTATGTGTATCGTTTGGTGTATATCTTTTTAGGAGTTATTCTAAATAAAGTTAAATGAATATTATACAGTTACATTTTATAAAGAGGAGCTAGTATTAAGTTGTACTCCAGGTAGCACTTGGTTTTTCAGTTTCCGCCCAATTTTCGAGGTATTGGAATTCAATACCGCACTTCCTCTAATAGCCGCTCTATGAAGTGGAGATAATTTAAATATAATCATTCCCGCGAGTGGACATCGAACCCACAACCAACGTTCTTTCGTCAAACGTTATTCCATTGCGCTACGAATACCTTAAAAAGCTACAAAATGAAAACATTTAAATAAAATACCTATAATGAAATAAATAAAGGATCATTTTCTATATTTGAAAACCATAAAAAAAATTTCTAGGTTAAACTTATTAGCAAATATGAAAAATGTGTTCTTCTAGGACGTTGAAAATTGTGCAACATCAATATGGAATACAACGCTGGAGACCTCCTACAGTCATTTATCAGCGACCGGCTACGAGGAGCTCTACGACATCGGCAAGAGACTACGACAATCATTTCCAAGTGTATTCAATTTTGCCAACAACAGCTTCTACTTTAGACCAACCAATGAACAGAGAACTATTACCAGTGCCATTGCGTATGTACACGGCTTGACCGATGGTACTGGGATCGATTTGAGTTCTAACATTGACGAACCGCTGGAACAAGACAATGTTATACGAGTAAGTGCTTTAACAATTTTTTTAAATATACCGAATTTGTCAATTTTTTGATATTAAATTAAATTCGAATTAATCAATTAGTAATTCACCATTCTCTGTCCACATTTTCTTATGATCCTTGTATAGTCCAAGAGCTTATTTTGTAATTTTCATTTGTTTCATGCCTTAATTTTTTATTGTTAGATTTTCATATACCTAATTAATATGCTAAAAAAAAGTATACCTTCACTTCCAGCTAGACATAGAAAGCTAGAGATATTGGAAAAATATTATATTAAATGTAATAAAATATTATAATTTAAATTAATAAAAATTTCAGCCATATTCAAATTGCACGATATATCAAGAAGAAGTCAAAGGTGGCCAAGCACTTGCCGACGAAGTGAACTCTTATGACACTGGCTCTGAATTATTAGCTGTAAGTATTATGTTCAGAATATATATATATATATATATACTATATATATATATATATATATATATATATATATATATATATATATATATATATATGTATATATATATATATATATATATATATATATATATATATATATATATATATATATATATATATATATATATATGTATATATATATATATGTATATATATATATATTATATATATATATATATATATATATATATATATATATATATATATATATATATATATATATATATATATATATATATATATATATATATATATATATATATATATATATATATATATATATATATATAGATATATATATATATAATATATATATATATATATATATATATATATATATATATATATATATATATATATATATATATATATATGTTGTGTAATAAAGTATATTTGTATTTGTATTTCGGACATATTTACTAAATTTTATATAGAAGTTTTGCGGAATAGTTCAAGATGGGCTGAATATGAATTAAACAAGTGGAAAAATTTCTTTTGACCCGTCGAAATAATTGCTTGGTGGGTTAAGTTCAACATTTAGGTTTCTCATGAAGAAATCACCTGTAATGTACTAAAATATTCTTTTAATAAGTACTTCACTATTGTTTATAATAAGTACATCACTATTGTTTATAATAAGTACATCACTATTGTTTATAATATAGCTATTTGCACAGCATTATTTAAATTTAATAACCATTTTTCAGGTTACGGAAAGAGTACAAAAACGGTTGAACACAAATTACAAAATAAATTCACAAGAGGTGTTTTATTTGTACGAATATTGTAGATTTCATCGTTCGTGGGCTGAAAATCTCAAGGACCCGTGGTGTGCGTTTTTCTCACAAGAAGATCTAGAAGTGTTAGAATATAGAGATGACATGCGTCATTATCATAGAAATGGCTACGGATCGAGGGTAAAGAGCATATTAACATTTTGTTTTCTACTTTTTTTTCGTTCGATCGACACGTCCAGGAAGATCGCTGCTGCCTTCTCCTTCCGGTTCATGGCGGCCGCTGCGAAGTGGAGGACGCGTGCTAGTTGCAAAGTGGTCGAATGACCACTGCGAAATCCAAACTGCTCGGGGCGCGGTTGGAAGTGCGCCTCCAAGAGAGGGAGCAGTAGTCTCTCGAACAGCTTGGATGAGGCGTTCAGCAGGGTAATGGGTCGGTAGCCGTCGGGGCGCCTTCGGTCCTTCCCTGGCTTCGAAATCATCACTACCAGGCCTTCCTTCCATGCCCGGGGGAAATATCCCAGCCGTAGGATGGCGTTGAAAAGCCTGGTGAGTGATGATATGGTCCGCATGGGGAGATGCTGTAATGCCAGGTTAGGCACACCATCTATCCCCGGAGCTTTCCTAGGCTTGAGCCGCGCGATCGCCTTCTTCACGCTCGACGGGAGCAAGAAGGGCGGAGGAGGACTCGGGCTAGGGGGGTCCGATAGGAAGGCGGTGACCGCTTGCTCCAGCTGTGCGTGGTGCTCCGGTAGCAAGCTGGGATTGGGTGCGAACTGACTCTCAAGGTGGTCTGCCAGGATTTCGGCCCTTCCTTGAGAGTCGTAGCACAGCGTGCCATCGGGTTGAAAGAGAGGTCGGATGGGGGGCGGCTTCTTGGTAAGCTGCCGGCACAGCTTCGTGAGAGACGCTTCGTCCTCGGTAGCGTCACGAATCCTCGCGTCCCAACTCTCGGCATTGGACTCCGCGAGCGCTGTGCGAATACGCTCCACCAAGACGTTGAGTTTCGTCTTGGTGGCGGGCTCGCGGGTCTGTTGCCACTCACTGCGCGTCTTCCTCTTACGCGCAATGAGGTCAGCAATGTGCCGTGGAGTTGGGGGAAGTCTTACCGGACTGGCGGGGGCGGTAGCCTCAAGGAGGGCAGTCTGGATCGTCGCTGTGATCGACGCCTCAAGTCTATCGACACTAGGCGGATCATCAAGCGGTTCCTCTCGTGGCCGAGTCAGCTGGGCAGTGAGGGCCTCGAAGCGGGGCCAGCAGATTCGTCCCCTACGTAAAGGGGGGTGCACTGCGATTGCTGGCGTTCCCCGTACGGCGAAGAGGACGGGGAGGTGGTCAGGATCCATATCTCAAAAAGGAAAAACGGTTATATAGGATCAATTTAAAATGATTTAGCGAATATCAGCTCATAGTAGATTTACATACATAAATATCATGTAGCAATAATTGTATGTACTGGCAAACACAAATTCATAACATTTGATTGTAAAAGTTATTGCATTTTTGCAAACATTGAAAACAGTGGCAAAATCATAATATATATCATCCCTGGTGGGGATCGAACCCACGACCTTTGGATTAGAAGTCCAACGCGCTATCCTCTGCGCCACAGGGACTACGCGTAAACTGTGATAATACAACATATTAAGACACTCTCCTTACATTTTGAACTAAATTGTTGTAACGTTACATTAAAAAACTAATACTATTATTATAATTTGTAGATGAATGCTTTTTGCAGCATTTATTTTATTACAGTAAGTTAAAAACCTAATTTAAAGACAATTCCATTCCCCGCTTTCCGCTCAAATTACGAGACATTTAATGATGTAACCTGATGATGATGTAACCTGGAAAATGAACCTACGACCGTTGTGTACAGTCAAACGTTGTGCCGCTGCGCCAATAAAATGCCTAATTATATTTATTCGATTAGATAAATATAAGTAAACAAAGATTTTTGAAACCTAGCTGAATATTTTTTGTAAACCTACCTGCAAATTTCATCAAGTTTACTGTAAATTCTAGAGATTTTATTACCCAGAATATTTTTTCTATTGCATTTAATAATTTACCAATTTACCTTTTTATTACTTAATTAGTGGATTCTCAGTGGACTTTGTGATTCTTGTAACCTATTTTCCTTATTTCAGTTTTTCATAAGATGTTCCAGATCTTGGGGTTTTCATATGTCAAAAAAAAATGCTCAACAACTTTAACAAAAGAGATATTTTCTTATTTTTTATAGTTTAATTGATCTATTATTCATAGTTCAGGTGTTCCAGATTCTTGATTTTCATGTCAATGGAAAATTACACGTTTTGGCAGCATTTCATTATTTCTAATGTTTCAGTTGCAGTACCTACAATGGTTCTACATCAGAAGTGTCAGTTTTCAAAATCAATTATAGCCTACATTCTAGATCAAGGTTGAAATGGCTAATTAATAGCTGTAAAGCAATACAACACAAATAGTTTCTTTCAAATCCATCTAGTAGATCCAAAAATGTGCGTGTACAAACAGACAAACAGCCAGACAAACATTTTAGAAATCCTATTCTAATATTAGTTTTTACATCAACCTACTTAGTAGTAGCTTCAGAAATGGCGCAAAATCCATAATCTAAAATATCTAACTCTACCTCATCGTGTACCCTGCTGCGGGGGAAAAGCGTAAAGTTGTATGTAGATTTGTTTTGTCACCTATTTTTTTATACACTCTCTACAATCGTATAGATCGTTAAATCTTCAAATATAATCCAAAAAACAGAATAAAATCTTAACATAGAATAAGATAAGGTCACATGCGTCGTTTTCAACTAATGTGGAAACTTTAACGTGTTAGAGTTTTAAGTTGTTAGTAATGTGACTTGTAAGAATTTTCCAGCACGTTTCTTTTGTTTTTGTTTTAAATTTATAAGAGAAGGATCTCCACATGGAGTAACTTTTCACAATTGTGTGGCAAGTGCAATAGTTAAGGGATCTTGTGATCTCGTTTTACACAAATAAAATAAACACTACCTTAAACATACGAAAATACCAAATGAGAGAACTGATATGATATGTAACGACTCTATAAATTTAAATATTGGATTAAATTAAATAGAGATTTAGTAAGAGTGACATTCTATTTAGGTAACGCTCATGTTAAATAAAATTAACACTCAGAATTCGGAATTTAATGGTCAAAACATATTTTTTTTTATTTTTTACAAAAATATTACATATTTATTTATACAATAATATAACATTATGATTAGTTTAATGTCTAGTCAGTTCACTTTCAAGCTTTTTCATTGATAATTTTTAATTGAGTGAAAATATTTTTCAATATATATTTAATAAAGGATAAATCTTGAAAATGAACAGATTGTATATAACTGAGACTTTTGTAAAAAAATGTTCATATTTTAAATATGTCAGGTACACCTGTTATAGGTATATGTTATATATACCTGTTATATATACCTGTTATATATACCTGTTATATATATATATATATATATATATATGTTATAGTAAAATCTAAAACATTTTCAATCCCAGTCTGTCAACTTATATGTTATGGTTTTATGAGTCGTATTTGCGTTGACTTAGAAGCTTGAAATTCCTTTCAGCTTCATACATCGTTCATAAAAAAAATAAAAATCAAACAAAAAGACAGACAACAAAGTTATCCTATCGGATGACTATTTTGTATAACAGTAATAAGTAATTATTAATGATTATTTACTAAATAGGCATAAACCTCTATGTTTCTCTTATTAAAAAAATGCAAGCATGAAAGAATAAGATCTTGTCCATCCTTAGGACCCACAAAAAAACGGTTGTTGTCTAACAGAAACCAGTGAAACAGCATGTAAAAACCACATGTAAGTATTAAAAAATGACTCTTTCTACATAAGAAAAACTTATCAGGTAATGTAACAAACGAAACTATGAATAAATGAGCGTAAAAGAGTTAGGCCCATTTCGATTTAGAATTTATATACCAATTTATACACATTTAAGAATTATATTCTTTTTAGAAAACAGTTATAAAAATACGACATTTTTAATTGTTTTATTTTAATTTTAAACCATTTTATTATTTCAAATATATATATATATATATATATATATATATATATATATATATATATATATATATATATATATATATATATATATATATATATATATATATATATATATATACACATTTGTTAAGAGCGAAATATACATTTGTTTAAAATATTACAATATACCGACTTATTTTATTCTATACTCATCGAGATATCAAGTTTTTTATTGTTTATTGGTAATTAGGTACATATTATTTTAAAAGTAATCCATACAAACCTCAACTATTGCTATCTAAATAACTACTATAGAGTAACTCAATTTAATTGATTAGTGACACTGACGTTTACGTGACACTGACGTGCCATAAATTTGTATATTTGCGTTTACACATATACATAATTTATTATTTTCATTTAAAATATTTACTTTGAGCAACACAGTACAGATATACATTTAAGATAACTACACATTCATAAAAAAGAATATTTTGGATATTGTTAAAATTTTTTCTTTGTCCTGATGGGCTACAAATGTCATTATCATACAGAATCATATCATTATAATTTTTAAAGAAACAAAACCTTTGAAAGATTTTTGAACATTTAGAATAGACAAAATCATATATTAATTGACGTTATTAAAAGTAAGAACTATGAAAAATAAATTATTACAGACAATATTATCATATTGAACTCCATTCTAACTTTAATTACTTTTTCGCTTTGAAATAACACTTTTCTTCAACATAAACTAACTAAGATGTATTATTTACATTTAAAACTATATAAATCTATTTTATAATATTATTATAACTAAACAGCTAACTACCGAGTCCGGGTCCACCTAAAAATACTTATACACGTTTACACCTTACGCCCATGAATGTATGCTGAAACAAAAAAATGTATTAAATTTAGTAATACATTAAGTTTAGTATTATTCTAAGCATTTAGATGTATAAAATATTATAAGTAATCTTAAAATAAGAATTATTAAAAATAGTTTTTAGACAATTATTTACTAAAACTCTAAATTGAGTTGAAATCTAGTACCGTCTAGAAACTTCAACGTTACGATCTTTAATTAGGACCAGCACATTTGGAGATAAGTTTATTGGCCACAAAATTTTATTCTTGCTAATAAACTAACTAGCAGGTAAAGCGATTTAATTAATTTATATTGCAGCTTAAAGTTTATCCAACTCATTAAAAAGTTTTTGGATACAAGTACAAAATTTATTTACATTGTTAGATATTGAATTCACGTAGATAAAGGACGTACGCCTTAGATTAAATGCGTAACCTTTTTTGTCTTCATAAATAACATTTCCATCTATAAGTATATATATGCTTTGTTGAAGTACAATATACCGAAATACAAAAATATATATTATTATCAAAATGCAAAGATTATTATTTTGAGATCATTATGATAATGGGAGCGCGGAGAAACGTGTCTTGACACTAAGTTCTCCCTGCCCGTCATGCTTATATTTATAAAAGTTTATGCGAGTGGAACATTTGTTCAACCACATGTTTCAATTTTCTCCATAATAATCTTAAAATGAAACATTTTGAATAATTCCTAAGGACTGTTCACTAAAATTGAAAAATATTTTATTTTAATACTTTCGAGATACAATTTTTGCATAAGATATTATGTGTTTGTATAGAGTTAGAATACACGCCATTTGTTGCCAACGCTTTATAGCCAAACTGAACTGTCTTGCCTTTCTCAAAGAGCATACAGAAAAAAGCTGAAATTCCAGAACTTTGACCCCGCATATGTTATCCCTTATTTTTCAATAAACAATAAATTAATTCTACTTGTTTAGTTTAATTTAAATTTGTTTTGTTTTTATGGATGGACTTCTTCTAAGTTTTGGAATGTTTATTTTCAATAAATGATATTATGCTGTTCATATTTAATGTATTTTATCTATATATTATACCTATTTCGTTTTTAATTTCACTATAACGGAATAGTTATTTATAGACAAATGCAAAAGAGATCCGAAAGACTTTTGTGGGAAAGGCTTTTGACGTGGAATAGATTAGATAGACTATCTACTTAAGTTACTTACTATCTACTTATCTGTCTATATACTTAAGACCACTGAATTTTTTTTAAAAAGTATGTGCCGCGTGCTGTTAAAATTTGTGCTTTGTGACGACTTATAGAAGGCGTTTAACAGGGTTGTAAGAAAAAAATATGAGAGATACTGCCCCAGTACAATGTGAATAGGCCCTTGGTACAGGCTATAAAGTCTCTTTATAGATCACTCAGGCTATGTGCGAGTAGGAGCTGGTATATCGCCTTGCTTTGGCATTCAGTCGGCTTGGATGTAAAATTTGCATTTGGATACCTGTCTTTGTGTTTGGATACCATGGAGTGAAACAAAGCGTCATAGGAGTAAAAGTGGATGATTTGAATGTAAATTGTTTGCTGTACGCAGACGATGCAGTGCTTACTGCATCATCAGAATGCGAGTTACAGGCATTAGTCACTATTCTAAAAGGTGAGTGTGAAAATAACGGTCTTAGCCTGAGTGCAAGTAATATAAAGGTTCTGGTATTTGAAAGAGACGAATAAAGAACAGAATGCAAGATTTTTGTGAATGTAAACTTATTAGAACAAGTGAATGACGCATATTGCTGCCAGTATAATTGACGGTGTCTTAGCTGCGTTATTGAGACGGCGAAACGTCAGTGTAGCTGCACGTTTGCACGACGCTGTTATGTGGTGGCGAAACGTGGGTATGCTGTGGAGATGCGATCTCTTCGGAGGATAACCTCCGTTTAGTTTTACTGGCCGAATCCGCAACGAAGAGATACACAGAACGGTAGGTTCGAGCGAGGATATCTATTATATTGAGGGAACGAGTGATAAAAGGATGGTATAAAATATATATACCTATAAGGCAAAAGTGAGTGGTAAGAGAGGTAAGGGGAGACCTTCAAAAACACTGTCGAAGATACTGGAGGCAGATCACGTAAAAAGCGTGAGATGACAATGACATTCATAAATAATCCATAAATCTCGTGAATTAAGCATCAACATAAAATTAGTAATTTTGGTTATAATGCACATTCTGTCACTATTTTCATTGTTTCATTGGTACAGTTAGCCGAATTCCATAGAGGCCACGAGGGCGTGGCGTATTTATATATATATATATATATATATATATATATATATATATATATATATATATATATATATATATATATATATATATATATATATATATATATATATATATATATATATATATATATATATATATATATATATATATATATATATACATATGTACTTTTTTTAGATCGTCTGATTAAGATCTCCCCTGTTACTTTACACTCTGATTCACACAATGCTCAATTCTTATACTTTTTACGTAACCTGTTTCAAATATTCCAGATAATTATTATCATTTTTAACTCTAGCATCTCTCACCGTCGTAATTAGTGCGATGCGGGCACCTCGGGCAACTAGCAAACGAACGCGGTTTCTGCAACTGCTGGTTGTCCCGACACGAGCGCTGCCATCCGACTGCTGCATTTCCTCTTGAACTTATCGGCTTTTCGGCACCTGTTGATGCGCAAGCTATGCGCGTATTATATTTTATAATAACTTCACTAATCAAAATCAACATGAAATAATTTTATTATATAAGAGTTACATGCTTAATTTTAACGTTAAATAATTTATTAATAATTAACCGCTAGTTCATTAACATTGATGTCACTGATTTTTTTTTCTGTAGCCAACAATTTAAAAATGTAAAATTATTTCTTTATGACAGTGATGTATTTAAAGTAGACTGGGGTGAACATTTCAGTAGTTACTCTAACTTGGTGGGTGTAACTCCAACTAACAATTTCAAATGCGTGAAAATTACAAAATGATAATTAATTATAGCTTTTATAAGGACCATTTTATTGAAAATGTTCCTTCCAATTGAATTATATTTTTATTGCTTAATTTGTGCATTAAATATCTAAGATAATTCAATCTATCGAGATGTAAAAGATAAATTTAAGTATATCAAATGTATCACTTTAATAATTACGTTAACGAGTAAAAACCTGATCGGGATCTGCTCCCCGACTGGGATATGCATTCTGGCGGTGATTCCGGCAGCGGTCGCTTTCGACGGAAACATGTGTCCCTCCACCGGCAGAGAATGGCTGTTCGGAAGTAGGATCTGAACCTAGAGAATGAAATAATAGGTCATTTTGGTTAAAGTTAGAGATAAACACATAACTCATTGTACATAGTATATTGAAAAATAACAACATTTCATACATTGAAATATTCACAACAATAAAAAAAGGTGACAATTTAAATAAAAAATGGTGAAATTGTAATGGTGACATTGTTATATAGCGCTCGATATCACAGGCGGTAAACTTTTTATATACTTATATAATAACGCGTGGTCTGATAGGCGGCCGGGCGATGAAATGCTCAAATGCTAAAGATCGGGTTAACGGCAAGAGTGGGAAAAAATGATTCCTTTTGGTTCACTTGTAGTTCTAACATCGAGTCCATAGATTTATTTAGGATTAAAATAATAAGTTTTATTTTAAAATATAAAATAAAATAATATATAAGATTCGTTACTTATTTTCATACTGTAAGTCATCAAATTAGCCCTTTTAATGGAATACAGTATATCAAAATATAGCAATATACCTCCGTAGTTATAAATATGTAACATGAAATGTTACGTGTTATAAGCGAACATTAGATCTAGAAATGTTTTCTAGAATTTCGAATTCATTCGATAGATTGAATGCCATTCGCGGCAGATCGCTTATAACAAGCTGATAACAAGCTCGCTGATAAGCGTTATATTGAAATTTCCTGAATTGAATTCAATAGATATGTTCAAATACGCATGAATCGACTCCCTCGTGTAGCTTTAATGTATTCAAAAAGAATATAGAGGATAGTACTGTTTGTTCGAACATTAAATCTACAAGCGTGTGCGGAAGTAATGTAGAATAGTGTACATGTATATGCTATAAAGTCTCCGTCTTCTATTTTTTTTAATCTATTATTTTCTCTGAATAAAATCATTCAATGAATATATCGATAATTTCTACGCATTTTGTCATTGTCGTCCAAAAGCTTCATTAGTTGACAAAATAGTCAAGGTTACGTAAACCAATAATAATAATTAGAGCGATTACTAATAATAAACCTTCGAGGACAATGTTGAAGATACTGGAGGAAGTTCACGTAAAAAGCGTGACAACTCTCCGGAGGGTTGATTATGTATGAAGAGGTTAATCACAGTGAACGAGGCAAAAGAGGCATGTAGGGACTTGGCGCATCGTTCTCTCTGGCTACCCAGCTAGGGATGAAGCGTGAATTTTTAATGAACTGATTTACAAAAACAAATTGTTATAATTATATAACAATTTTGGAAAAAATCGTAGGCATTGTAAAGAGTAAATCCAAATAACTTGTACATCAAAGTTTTTTAATTATTCTTTATAGATTTGGACAATATTTTAAGAAAGAAAAAGATATACAAAATTGCGAAACCCTAATGACTTGTTGCCTAATTGCCTACAATTATTAGTATATTCCAATATCCGTAGTAGAGAAAAAACGAATTAGTTTGAGACTCTGGAAATATGATCTGGATTTCTAATTAAATATTATCAGGTCGTATCTAAATGCTTATTCATCAATTTAAATGTGCTTGCAGAAGTCTATTAAAATAAAGAGTTCTTGAATGATGAATATGAATTTGGAGCATTTTAAGTGACGGAAGTCTACGCCGCGCTACGAAATTTAGACCCTTTAAAATCCACACGCGTTATCGTAATATAAATTTGCCTAAAGGTTATCTGGAAGCACCGGCGATTTTTTGCCTCAAATATTTTTTTGTTTTCTTTTTCTTTTTTTCTCTGTTTAAATATCAAATTGTGTGTGTTTAAAAATCTTCAAGTCTAATATAATTAAATCAAAGTATAATGTTTGTAGTAAGCCGCAAGCTATCAAATATATCACAAAGATTTAAGTTGTCAATATATTATGGTACTAAAACTTTTCAACTGATACACTATTTAAAAAATCGTTTAAAATTCTGGATAAATTTATTTAATTCATGTTAAATATATAAATAATTTTAAACACAATTGTTTATATATTTGACAAGAATTAAATTTCGTCCTTATATCCGATACTTCATTTATTTATTTAAGTAATTGTGTTACAATGCAAAATAAGGTACAGTAAATTAAATTTTAATATTATGCAAATCATCATTTCAAAATCACAATAATAATAATAAAACCAAAAGAAATAAAGTTTAAAAATAATTTAACGATTAAAGTACCCTTTTTACGTCCATATAACTTACAAGGGTACGAGGGACCAGACATAAATTATTTTAACGCAAAAAGTGCTTGTAGAACATCTTATGTGTTCACGTTACATTATAAATGTAAGCCGAGTTAATATATGTTTTCGATTGCTTCTTTTTATTTATACTATACATAATACTATATTTAGTATGTTTACTATATATATTTTTGAATAAAAGTTATATGACATAAGGATATGGTATGGCTCTTATCTTATTAGCTCTTATATATTTTCTTTATCAGTGTAGTGAGAAGTTTGCGTTATGATTCTCCTATTGTGCTTTCCACTTGTATCCTAGGCATTGGGTGTAGAGTAGAGGAATTCAATGCTGCACTCCGTGAATGAAGACACGAAAATAATTCTCTCCCACGTGGTGGCGATCGAAACCACAACTATATAGCCTTTATTTGTCAGACGCTGTCCCATTGTGCCACATTGTCCACCTCCTAGCATCAGTCAAAGTTATTTATAAGCTAAGTTTCTTAGTTAATATAAGCTACGTTATTATAAGCTAAAATATTAAGGAACATTAAACTTCCTAGTAAATTTAATGTAAGTGTAACTTACTTTTACTTCACAATTTTAGTACTATATTTATTTTACGCTTGTCTGAAGTAATACTTTAAAAAAGTTAAATTTAAAAGACGTTCAGATACAGATTTTTTTTTATTTCTTTTACAAATTTCACTTTTACATGAAGTATATTAAATATATTAATATTTATTCAAAGTATCGAATCATTTACAGCCAAAATATGTTTTCTTTTTTATGAAAAACTCTATATAATTTCTTAATTATTCTAATTTTAAATCAAAGTATTTTAATCGGATCAATCGCATTTATTTCAGTACATATTTTAAATATTTTATAAGCCGTTTTGAATACTTTTCAATAGTATGTGATCACAGGTCTACTTGTCTAAATACAGTATAGTAAAGTATATTGTAACAAATATCATTCGCTTATTACATAAGCATTTAATTTAGTTTACCAAGTATCATATGTCACCTATGCGATTGATTGATTGTACTTAACCTGGAAGAGATCTCGTAGCTTACATCTAATGGATTTACTCTTACATGTCAACCTCTCACATTCATTTATCTTAGATGTTTGTAAGTAGGATTAATCTTAGACAAACTTGCACGACTTTACAATAATCCCGCCGTTATATTTTATGTCTTAAAAATACAAAGAGAATACGTTTGTTCTTTATTATTAGATTTTATTGTACAAAATATCATTGGACTAGAAAATAAATTAAATAATCTATACCTATACCTTCAAAATACATTTAAGTTTTAGTTCTATACCATATAAAAAGCGAACTTTAAAAATGTTTACTGACGTTATGGCCTACAAACACCTGTCATAAAAATATACAGCACGTTCAACTAAACATACTAATAATAATATTACAATTTAGCATTCTGGGTATATTTATTATTTAATGTAAATCATACTTTTAGTAATATAATCTTATTTAGTTTAATTGTTATTAAGTCCCAAATTAATACCGTTATTGTGTAGACACAACTTTAAATCATTAATTTTTCTTTTTCAGATTTCAGAATACTAAATTTAGTTCTGTCATATCCAGTGCTATTAGCATTTAAGCGGTATTAAATTGGTAGACTTGTACTTACAAGGTCAAGCTCCAATGTCAGTTAAAAATAAATGAGCTCTCTGCATGTGATTCAAGCGTAGTTATTTAAGTAACAAAAGCAATTTGATATATTAGGTTCATATGATCCCAAGCAAGTCTCATGCTCTATACATCGTGTTATACTTCAGGATTTACCTTTGACTTGCCCGAAGCTGAGAGGAGGTGAGAGCTATTTTTTCAACAAAATCATGATATTATTAAGTTATGTAATTGCTTGTATTTGTATGTATTTTATTTAGGTACCTTTGTGTAATTTATTCAAATTGGACATGATTTATGATTAATATATAACACATGATTCAATTTAAATTCAAAATGAGCAACAAAATATATACACTGTAATCAGTGTAATTATTAATTATCAGTGTATGAACATAATATATGTAAAATAATTTCAATATATGCGATTAATCCGGTTAATTTATTTCATTTAAAACGTGTCAAAATTGCGAAACCGCCCAAGCTCTCTGACCACTAAGTCATCCGTTCTTCCTCACACTGCATCGAAATACTTATATGCTGTAGGGAGATTTTTACAAATTTCCGCTACCCAAAGATTATTGCCAAGAACAATCGTTTGGCAAGAGAGAATGCTATATTTATATGTAATATAAATAGTATATAATTTTTTTATGTTCTCTTTAAGTATTTTTTTCTATCCTTAGTGTGGATTAACACTTTAATAATCATCAAAATAATGCTCCTTTATATTTACAACTATCTCATAAGTCATATGTGACGAAAAACTATAGAAGTTACGTTTAATTCAGTTCACATCGTGATTTGAATTGTGAATGATTTTATGTATATTTACATTTTTTATTTACAATTTAAACTATAAAATTTTAGTTTTACGCTTTATCCCATATATAGAGTAGGGTAAGAAAGTTTAGTATCGACATACTCAATTCTCCGCTAATTACATAGAGCGACCTGTTCGTGGCTTTGCCTGTTTGATGGGTGTCGTTTAAGCGGAAGGTACTCGCGCGCGATTAACGCAGCTTTTCCCGCGTAAATTTCGATCCCATAGAAATACTAGAATAAAAAGTAATCATACCAATGACCTTCTCTATCTTCCAGTGAAAGTTCCATAATGATAAGTTTAGTGATTTCGGAGATGAGCCGGCACAAACGGAAAGATAGACAGACAAAGAAATTAAATACGTGTTCTTATGTTTTAGTAACGCGTAAATAGCTATATGCACTTGGAAAAATACATTTTATTTAAAATTACAAACAGACACTTCAATTCTATTTATAAGTATAGAAATATAGGATAGATAAATATTTATTAAGAAAAGTCTACATACGAAAGTTTACGAAATATGTATTATGAAAATTCCGTAGAAGCGCTGAGCCAGTCAGGTCCTTTTTTATCAGCTTATCGTAACTATACAAGGTGAGCATTAGTATGGTTCGAGTTACACGCAAAAAAATATAGACTATATATATAAAAAATAATAGACTTCAATGGCCTCTTGCACTATGCACAGTTTTGCATCCATGAAACACGCAATGCCACTAAAGTTCATTGAAAACCGAATACATATTAGGTTATATTTTGTTATCCTACAAAAAAATGCGCGAAAACAAGTAACATAACATTAAAAATCAACATGTTAAATAATTGAATATTGTCAATATTAAAGGAAAATCAATTTACATATTCAGGGCGAAATATTGTATATGTTAAACAAATTGACTGACCTTGTTTTTCATAAAGAGATACAATACATATACATTATGAGCAAATGTGAGGAAATCATTGTCATAAATATTAAGGGAAATAAAGTCAAGTACGGGCACGGCTATCGACGTCAGTACCCAGACGGAAACTCTGCTTTGCAATATGGAATATTGGCTCTCTAACCGGACGATGCAGAGAACTCGCAGATGTACTAATGAGACGTCGGGTCGGTGGTTTTGGATATGGTCTTAACAATGCAGAGGGACACAATATTCTAAAAACCTGTATTGCGTCTGATCTGGCCATCGAGAACACTTTCTTCCAGAAGAAACCTCAGCACCTTATAACGTATAAGAACGGGTCCCACTCAACTCAAATTGATTATTTGCTGACTAGACGGTGCCATTTAGGCAGGGTGACCGACTGTAAGGTCATTCCCGGCGAAAGCCTGACGGCCCAACATCGCCTCCTTGTCATGGACTATAATGTTACTCCAAAAAACAAAGTAGCTGAGAAACGTAAGCCTAGGATTAAGTGGTGGTTGTTGAATGGGCCGATGCAGACCGACTTCTTGGCGGAGGTGGAGAGTTAAAATCTACTGACTAACACCGAGACCGCTCAGACTGCATAAATTCGAGATCATTCAGCAATCATTGCGGCGGGCAAGCGAGTTCTTGGTGTTACTAAGGGTGGCCGTGTCATCGACGGGGAGACATGGTGGTGGAATGACCAGGTGTAGGGGGTGATTCAGGAAAAGAAGGCTGCGTTTAAAGAGTGGCAGCATTCCAACTCTCCGAAGACAGACTGGAGTACATAACAGCGAAACGGGCCACCAAACGAGCTATAGCCAGAGCCCGCAGACTAAGTTTGTTGCCATTGTACGATAAACTTTAAACTGTGGAGGGGCAGAAGCTCATATACACACTGGCTCGTGCTCGAGATAAAGCGACGCAGGATATTACAAAATGTCTCTGCGTCAGAGATTCTCGAGGCACGATGCTTTGTAGTCATGCCTCTGTGAAGGAGAGATGGAGAAGTTACTTTAAGGAGCTGCTGAACACTCAGCAGTCTTGTAGTCTTCCTCCTGAGTTATCTCCTAACCACGAATTTGTTGCTCCAGTAACCCGTGACGAAACTCGTAATTGTCTTCGACGCATGAAGAACGGAAAAGCGGTAGAACCTGACGACATCCCAATCGAGGAGTGGATGAATCGTTGGGCTCTCTCGGTGTGCTTATACTTACTGACCTGTTTAACCATATCTTGAATACTGGAAAGATGCCATATCAGTGGCGGTAGAGCTTTATTACCTCTATTTGCAAAGGAAGGGGCAGTGTTCAAGATTGCGGTAGTTACAGGGGCATTAAGATTATGAGCCACACTATGAAGCTCTTCGAGCGCATGATCGGCCTCAGGCTCTGCCAAGTGTGTACTGTCTCTGAGTCTCAGTATCGGTTTCAACCAGGAAGCTTACAGGGAAAAAAGGAGAGCTCTGCATGTGGCCTTTTTGGACCTGCAGAAGCCTTTGAGCCTTTGAGCCTTTTTGAGCCTTTGACTGTGTGCCACGTCAGTGTATCTGGTGGGCATTGCGATCCAAGGGGATCCCTGAAGCCTATATTGAGGTTATCAGAGATATGTACAATGACTCGGCTTCAGTGGTTAGGACCGCTGTTCGCGACACCAAGCCCTTCCCGATTACAGTAGGGGTTCACCAGGGCTCAGCTCTTAGTCCATTCTTATTCAATGTAGTGCTGAATACTGTCTCGGCTCACATCCAATGCCAGCCTCCATGGCTGATGATGTATGTTGATGACATAGTACTAATCGACGAGAACCGACTGATGCTGGAACATAAAGTGAATGCCTGGAAGGGTGCGCTTGAGAACGGTGGCCTCAAACTGATTCTGTCGAAGACCGAGTACATGGCTTGCGGGGATCCGGGCTCGAGCACCATCCATATCGGGCCTGAGCCAGCCGTTAAGTCGGAGAAGTTCAGGTACCTTGGAGCCGTTATGCATGAGTCTGGAGGCATTGACCACGACATTCATGCCCGTATAAGCCCTGCCTAGGCCAAATGGCGGGAGGTCACTGGTGTAGTCTGCGATAGCAGAATACCGCCCAAGCTCAAGGAACTGATATACAAGAGCATTATCTGACCGGTTCTTTTATACGGCAGCGAATGTTGGCCAACACTATCTCGGCGTCACGGAAATGAAGATGCTGAGATGGATGTGTGGCGTTACGCGGTCCGACCGCATACGCAACACATTCATTCGAGGTAGTCTTGGGGTCCGTCACGTAGCGGATAAGCTCCAAGAGCGTCGCCTGAGATGGTATGGCCATGGTATGCGCCGATCTGAGAACTATGTCGGAAGGAGGAGTGCCTTGACATGCCTGTCCCTGGAGTTAGACCACCCGGACGCCCAAGAAAGCGATGGCTGGATGTCGTGACGCAAGACGAGAGCCAATAGATTGTCCACTGAGGATGTTAAACACCGTGCAAAGTGGAGTAAGCTTAGTCGGAAGGCAGACCCTGGCAAAAGCCGGGACTAATGCCAAGAAGAAGAAGAAGATTAAGGGAAATAAACTGTACCTATGACAATATATTTATTAATAAATTTGTATTAAATTAACATTAAAAATTATCACAAAGTCCGCTACCGATAGGTACATACTATGCTTTTGTACATTTTTTTATTTTAAGCTTCAGCAATACATACATATTGTAACCATAACCCACATAATATATTATATTCAATAATATTTATTATGTACATTTTTCTATTATATTTTCGCACATTCTTTTTGCTCTAATTAGGAGAAGTTATGCTAATTATTAATCATAATTTCAGGGATTCATATTTATAGAATAATTAATTATTATTGCGTTGCTTTACATTCAAAGCCATGGTGGCGCAATAGAACAACGTCTGACTGAAACTTTTTATACGTTTCTGGGAATATTTTTCTATATTTAATGTGAAATAACACTTAAAAAAAATAAAAATAAGTTGTGATTTATATTATAACTTACTTGGCGTTCATCCAGTAGTAAATAATTGGATTGACCATAGCATTAGCCATGGCAAGCCAATAAAAGCCGAGGTATACATGCTGAATGTACTTCAAGTATAGAATAGAAGGGTTGAAATGTGTATAAATGAAGTAGGAATGGTATGGCAACCAGCATATGCCAAATATCACTATGACGAGAATAAACATCTTCACCACCTGTTGACAAAGCGAAAACGATTACATACATTACACCATACATGAGTATGTTAAATAAAATATCATATATTATAAACAATTATATAATTTATAAGATTTTATAAGATTAAATTTAGATATTTATAAGATTAAATTTAGATGTTTATAAGATTAAAGCAAATCTTATATTTGATTATAAGATTTGCTTTAATCTTATAATCGAATACATTATAAATAAGCAGAGGCGTAATTTTTTAACTGTAAAATAAAGAAATAAATATTTAATTTGATTTATATTTTGACTCAATTTTAAATTATAGCATACTTAAAATAACAATTCCCAATAGGCACTTATGAATACTTATTATTATGCCAATTTGGCAGAGTTAGGAGTTAGGGCGTGTAGCTAGACACGCCCTAACAAGCCCTAATAGTAAGTATGTATACTCGTGAAGGCATTATATATCCCAATTGTGATCAATATAATGCCTTCACGAGTATTAAAAATAAGTCCAAGCTTAAAGCTTAAAGATATTTATGTACCTGTAATCCAAATTCAATAATTTATTTCTATTTTATGTTACTATTATATGAGTATAAAAAATATTCATATTGATATATTTTTTCTAACAAAAGATGTTCTGTCATAGTAACTCACGATAAAATTTTATATTATATTAATAGCGTAAGCCGATATTTGTCCCAGCGATTATGGGACGATAGCTGCACATATAAAATCAATTAGTCTCATTTTAAAGAGCATCAGCCATAGCAGAAAAACAAATAAGGTTCTTGATTGCAATTTATTAAATTGTTACGACAGAGAATTAATTTTAAAGAGCAGGAAATAATTATTGGGCCGATAGAGAGCGGCGCCATGACTGTAAAAAGAACTGAAAAACGTGCAAACCTGTTGAGTAAACACATTATCAACGTTTTGCGGGTGACCTACAAGTCTTCTTTTTTTTCATTCAATTAATATAATAAAGAGTGCTATGTCACTAGAGGTACTCTGCTATAGGTACATTCCACATAACATAAAAACTCCTTATTTCATAGCACATTAAAATTTAAAAATTTACAGAAAAATACAGATAATTTCTTGAAGGTTCTAAAAGACAAATTTTAATATATTTGGATAATGAGATTACTGGCATGTGGAATATCAATGCAGCTATCATTGTACCAATATTGGTAGCACTTCACAGTTTAATAGCTTAAAGTCTCGACTAATCACACCTTAAGAGGCCATTGCTAAGCTGAGGGTTTCCCAAACATCTTCGAATCCCCTTGCTCTTGCTTGCCCTTTGCTCTTTTTACGATGACCCTCAACAACTGACATAAGACATTAAAATTATTCTCTCTTAGTGGGAATCGAACCCACAAACCGTCACGTTTACAGACAGGCTCTGTACCTCTGCGCCACGACGGTCCTCAATGACATATAATAATATAATAATGTGATATAATAATAATTACAAGTATGTGCAGTTATTCCAAACTAAGAGAAGAAAAAACTAACATCGTCAACAAATTGTAACAGGTGTATAAGAATTTCGATGCGGTTTGCTTGTTGAGAAGGTATGGTTTATTGATCACAGAGCGTGGATGGTTTCCAAGAGGTATGGGTTCAAATCCAGTCACGGTGACATTTTTATATGTTTCCTAAAAAGTTACTAGAGAAGTTGTTTGTGAGGCAGCCTCTCCTATTATTTCAAACCGTTCAGTTGTTGGCCATGACATATCAAATCATCTCCCACAATAAGAACTCTACTTAATTAAGGATACATAATTATATAATTTAAAATAATAATATTATTACATATGATATACATTACATACATGTTAAATAATCACAGAAACCAAATAATCTTAATACCTAACTTAGTAACAAGGACTTTCTAATGGTTGATCATAAATTATTCTTGATTTAGAGTAAATGACGTTGTTCAAATTCAATAGGTTAAGATTCGATGTCGAATACGGTATTAGGTAGAAGGTTAAAGACACTTTGTTTCTCGCTTTCTGCCTTTTGAGACATTGCGTGTTAAGTGGCGGAAATAAATGCCGCGCTTTGTCTTGTTACCAGTGCGAAGAAAGTTAAAATAATTAATTCTCCTCGAGTGAGAGTTTATATAATAATAATATATGTTTATTTCAGACCATTCGATCCATATAAGTTACAAAGAAACAAAATATACAGCTATAAATATTATAATAATTAAACATATTTAAAAACTAGCTATTTGCGATTCTCGCTGTGATGTTGAACCAACCAATGCCTAAGAAAATCAACATCCAGGTACCGACCCACTATTTGGAGAATCTCATTCTTGCTTTCTCGCAATCGAGCCCAACTCAAAGCTATTCTGACACGAATTACCGCAAAGATGTCCGGTATACCCGCTGAGGCATACATATTTGACGCGCTGCAGAATCTCGGCAACCTCATCACACACAGTGCGGTACACATTATTATACTGCACTCTGATGGCGCTGTAGGCTCTTCGAGTAAAATTAAACCAAATCTGACATGTGTATAAATTTTGACAATAAGTTTGAAATAATATTTTTTTTCCCTGCTGCTACCCTTATTTCGATCCCGCCTTCCCCTCCGCACCAGGCTGGGGTTGTACAAAACGTACGTCAGACCCCATCTGACGTACGCGTCCCCAGCTTGGTACTCCCTCACGAGACCTAGTCTTCGGAAGGTCCTTGAGACGGTGCAAAATGTGGCTCTCTGACGAGTCGTCCAGGCTCCTAGATACGTGAGGAACGCTACTATTCAGCGCGACCTCCGTACCGAAAGCCTAGAGAGTCACATCACCCAGCTAGCTGCCCGCGTCTACCACGGTGCCGACGCCTCGGATCACCCTCACATCCGAGACATCGCTCCGTGGCACTCCCGTCCGCCGGACGCCCGAAGACTACCTCGAGACATCCTTCCCCCTTCTTTTGATTCCTGAGCTGCTACCAAGGTCGCCTAGGCTGAGCCTCCCCCGGATCACCGAGGGTCTCATTTGGCCGGGCTGACCGCCCGGGTAGCGCATAGCTCACTCCTTTCGTCCAGTCTTTTTAAATCTTGTCCCTCTTAAGGACACTTTACCTCGGGCCAAACGCCCAACCCAAGGACCCGCCCATATTCATGGGCGGTGGAAGAGCCTAACGGCAAGAGGGCACTGCTCTGAAGCCGTTTATCTCTCCCCCTTCGGGGGTCGAGACAGCGAATACATCTGGTCCAATAATATTTTTTTAACCGCTACGTCACAACGAGAGAATCTACGCGCAATCATGTTTCCTCGTACTGCAAGAGCACGGCGCTCTCTTTCAATGTCGCTATCATCCACGAGATTCTCCGTCAAATAGTGACCTAGGTACCTGAACGCTGCAACCCTTTGAATTGGTTCACCACACATATACACGGTGGGTACATTGTTCATGTCTTAAAGCTTAGATATTTGTGAAAATTATTCACCAATTTTTTAAGCAATTTTTTTAGTCCTTTGATTGAGGGACTAAGCAGCACCATATCATCTGCGTTATTCAAGTTATTTATGCACACTCCCCAAATATGGCAACCTACTTTAGTACTCCGTAATTTCTCTATCATGTCATTTACATAAACATTAAAAAGATCCGGTGAAGTGAGCCCACCCTGACGAACACCATACTTCAATTTATATTCATTAGAGAGTGTACCACCCCATCTAACATAGTTAGTTTGTCGTTCATACCAATCCCTCATAATGTCAATAATTTTATAAGGAACATTATGCTTGCTTAATTTTAACCAAAGAAGATTATAATTAACTAAATCGAAAGCTCGACTAAGATCTAAAAAACATGCGTATACATTAGTCTCTCTGCTTGTATAGTACTTTACAGTATTTTTTAGACTAAAAATGGCAGAGTCTGTTGAAATACCGGTACGAAAGCCAAACTGTGCGTAATTTATAATAACATTCTGATTTAGATGAGGATGTAATAGTTTTTCAAATATTTTACCGATTCTAGTACCAAGTAAAATAGGCCTATAGTTACATAATTTTATTAAATCACCTGTTTTATTTTAGGGAATGGGAACTACCACAGTCTTCATAAAATTTGTAGGTAAGTACTTAAAATTTATACATAAATTAAACAAAACAGAACATAATACATCTACTATTTCCGCAGATGCGTTCTGAATAGGTTCAATACTAAGCCCATCGCATTCTGGGGACTTACTGCGCTTCATACACCTTATAACCTTTGATATATCTTCTGGTACAAATTCAATAAACTTCTTATAAGGTGGTATAAGATCATTTTTGTTATTGCAATTCTCCATGTGTAAGGGCTCAGTATTCAAAAGATTTGCAAACATATTCGCTATCTCAGTAGCTTCATGTGTATCTTCTACATGCCGAGGAAGCTGTGAGTTCACTTTTGAATCTTTGGTGGACTGCCAAAATTTTTTAAGATCTTTATTTGTTTTGTGGGAGGCCAATATATCCATTTTAATTTGTTCCCTGTCCCATTTTGACACCATTTAAGTTTATTTCTAAACGTTTTACGGCTATTTATCATATGTGTATATAGTAAACCACTAGATGGCTTACCTCCTAACTGCCTACATCAATAATGAAATCTAGCTATTTTATGAGACTCACTAACGTGATAGTTCCATCCAACCACCTGTTTTGCTTTCGTATCACAATTGCAACGAAAAGAAACGAAGAATACATACAATTTCATTATAATAATTATCAATTAAAAATAAATGTTCAGTGCAATTAAAATTATCACAATTAATACACTGACTAGAAAAAACTATACATTTGAGATGATTACAACAATAATTATTATATAACTTCCTTTGGCTTTCATTTCGTTGACCCTAGCTAATTTTATTTGGACTTTTTTTACAAATGTCATTATTAATTTTACTTACAACTATATTGAGATCACAACGCCTTTAGTTACTAAGTTAGTTATATGAACGATATTTTAGTTTTGCCAACAAAAGAAAGTGTGGGAGCCACATATCTGCTGAAGTACCTGCGTGGGTCTGTATTTTGTTACAACAGTATTTTATTAATCCCAGTTCTTAAACTTAACATAAGTTTAGAAATGGAATTACAAAAATACTGCTGTTTTACTTGTGAACTTACAAAAGAAAGACTGGCTGAAAAGGGAATCTCTTATTCCTGGACAAAAAATATTGGTATCACTTTCACACAGAAATAGGAATGTCAATAGCTTTTTATACTTAAAAACAAAAATCTAAATGAGCATATTTGTCCTCAAATAAAACGATTAATGAAAGACTTAATATTTAAAGAAAATCTTGTTAAGAAATATGAGCTTGGAAACCTTACATGAAAGCTATAAGCCACTTTATATTTTCTAGGAAGTCACTGCCCTGGATATGGAGTGACTATAAAAGTATTATTGCGGAGCTTTCACGTATAAGGCTTTGGGTTGTAATATATCATTGAAAATACACACATACATTTGCATTTAGACCTCTTTTCCAAACATTTCGGAGCAATAAGCTATGAATACGGTTATAGCTCACCAAGACCTTAGGAGTGTACAAAAACGATACCAAAGCAAGTGGAACCCACGTTTGTTAAAGGGTTACAGTTCAATCATAGGATGATATTATTATAACTAATATTAATATAAGAAAATATTGCCTCGATACAATGTGATCGGACCCTTCCTGCAGGCTGTAAAGTCTCATCAGTAAGATCACTCATCTTGTGTACAAGTAGGAGCATTTAATAGTATATTACAGAATTATGGTTATATTAAATGGATATTTTAGATTAAATATTACTATAGACATATATTTATACATATAAAACATTTAAATATCCATTATATTGGAAATATCTAATTTGGCATTTGCCATTTTTGTATGATCTGTGCTATGTTATAAGTAATAATAAATTACAAAGAATTAAGATTATATTAAATGGTTATTAAATAATAACAAATATATATAAGAATATATTATTTACTATAATATCAATTGTACTTGTAAAACATACAGATTCAATTATATTATTACGTTGAGGGTACTTTATGTGACTAACGGCCATATTGTCATTGCTTGGTTGGTTGACGTTTGTTTATGATTTGTCCTATATAAATAGCGGTGTTTAAGTTACACTTGCACTTTGGCTCTTCTCCACGTTGGGTTTGGTCTCCGACATTTTACCGCCTAAACTTTCTTGGTGGTGAGCTTGGGCACCACATTTTGAAAGCTAAGTATCAAACGCTTAATATCCACGTACCGAGCTATTATATGTATCTACATATTACAAGTTGCTACTGAATTTAATGTCTTGTAAATTAAAGTATTATATTGTGTACTATAATATAAAATTGTGTGTAGTTAATGAACTTGCAACTGTTATATTTAAAAGAGCAACTGTTGAGTTTGTTGCCGGTTCTTCTCAACAGAACTACCTTCCGAACCGGTGGAAGCTTTAAGTTAATGAAATTGTTTGTGTCATAAACTTCTTTTATTGTAATTATATGATATGATACCTTCTATTCTTTACTAAATGAAATAAATACATAATCTTAACTTATTGTACTTATATATCGCCAAATAACTATAATAATTATTTATAATTAGATTCCTAAATTCATCATACATTGGTCACCACTCTGAAAGATGGATGTGAAAATAATAGTCTTAGCCTGTATACGAGTAAGACTAAGGTTCTGATATTTGAAAGAGATTAAGAAACGATGAAATGCAAGATTTTTGTTAATGGAAAGTTATAAAAACAAGTGAATGAAGAAGTATACCCGGGAAGAATGTTAAGTAGAGATGGAAGATATGCAATGAATGTGGAAAGACGTATTGCCGGTAACAAAATTAACGGTGCTTTAGCTTCATAGTCGAGACGATGAAACGTCAGTGTAGCTTCACGTTTGTCCCTTCCCAATGCAGGTCTGGTGCCAACGCTGTTATATGGCAGTGGAACGTGAATATTACAGAAGAAGTATGTAAGAATGACTAATGCTGTGATGCGATCTTTTCAGAAGACAATCAGAATTAGTCAACTGATTGAATCCGCAACGAAGAGTGTATCTCTTCGTTGCGGATTCAATCAGTTAACTAACATCACAGAATGGTAGATACCAGCGAGGACGTCGCAGTGAGAGTGAAGAAGAACGTGCTCAGGTGGCTTGAGCATTTCGAGAGAATGAGTGATGAAATAATATATTGTTAAATGTTAAATTCGGCTAAATAACGAAACATAAAGTGATGTTTCCAATAATGACAGTTTTTCAAAATTGAAAGATTTGTCTATGTTTAATAACTATACATACACGCATTAGAGTGAAATAATTATTATACACATTAAAGCGAAAAGTAGGTTTGTTCTGCACGAGACCGTGAGGCAATTAAGAAACCGTTGGCAATAGTTTGATAACAATTGTGTCAACTGACAAATTAATGTCACTACAGCCCATTAACCTATACACTGAAACTGAATCTAGACCATAGACTATTGAATTATTTTCAACTGGCACGGTCGGAACGCAATAAACCGAGGATTACGGCAAAGTATTTCTAAAAAGTGTACAATACGCACGAGCCATATATTTTATGCAAGCACGCATAAAATATACACGAGTAATTCAGTAAAAGAGTTTTATTTAAAACATCGCAAAATAATTTCAGAACCAGGATAAACAATTATGTAACCCGACAGAATTTTGTATTGTATCGTTTGACTTTATTTTTTATTTTTAATTCTGGCAAGTGACATTTGAGTATTTAATTTTAGTAAGAAATAATGGCACAAAATTTCGCCAGTTTTCATTTCATTTCATTAATTAGATTGTGATCTTTCAGATGATGAGTTTCATATATTACGTGTTATCTATACATATAAATAAAAATAAGTGTCTATTTGTTGTTTAGAAATGTATATAGTTATTAAAATACACGATGTTAAGATATTAACAAACAATTATTAAAATTTTCTCCGTCTGTATTTTTGTTTGTCCGGAATAATTTTCAGGAACAGCTAAACCGATGTTTATGGAACTTTTATTGGAAGACAGAAAAGGTCGTGGAGCAACACATAGCGTACTTTTTATTTCGGATCTCGCGCCGGATCAGAACCTGCACACCAATAAAATATGAGATATAGAATGATAATTTTCATTATTTTCCTTAGACAAAATGATTTGAAAGACAAAATAAATACGTGTAGCTCCTTGTTTGTTCAAAGATTCCCTATATGAGAATTAAGACCGGTAAGATAAGCTTACAAAATCCCGATAAATAAGTTTGAACGCAGAATGTACCGCTTAAGTCCAATACTCGAAAAAGATAAAGAAATAATAAAAGATTAACCGAAACAGAACACTATACGAGAAGGTCGTTCGGCATACTCTAGTTCCACTATACTTGTAAAAAGAAACAAAAAAAACGCATCCTCCTAGAGTCCACCATTAGTGGGCGTTTCTTCAAAACTATAACTTTAAATTTGAATATAGAAACAGGGAACTCCGTCGTAATCCAGTGATGCTACAGGTAAATATTCTAACAAAAACAATTTAATGCCTGAGGGTTTTTAACGAAATAAACTTTATTTATCATTTGTATTAACTTTCGACACTTTTATTATATTAATAGTAATTAATTTAATTAATTAATAATTAATTTTCTTTTTCTCTCCCTCTAAATCTCGGAAGTCTAAAGGTTTAGATTAGTAGAAATATAAACGAGATTAAAAAAATTAGCTTGCCAAAGAAGTTTCACTTCTGACATGTGTATTTTATACGCACGTAATTTTTTGTATATAACTTCAGGCTGTATCCTGAATATCCTGAACATTGCTAAATGTAGACAGAGGGAACATTGTTGAGTGGCGTCGTCAATATTAGAAATTCTTACAATATACGTAGCACGTGTAAAGCTTCAAAAGGATTCTGCATCCTATCTATACAAAAACCTGTAGCTGCCACCCAAGTTATACTTATGAATATCTCTGGGAAACTGAGTACAACAAACTATCACGATTATCTTATATAATAATTGATCTCTTCAGTAAGTAAGTATGTTTAATTTAATATGGCGAAATTAAACAATTATAGAAATATAATCATACTCACAATCATCACATTTATAGACTGACGTAGGCGCAGACGTAATTTTATAAAACGAAATTTTTAGAAATAAGAAAGCCTAAAATTTTTCTTTCTCTATTATAACATTGACGTCACTTACAGACACTACAACTTCTTATAAGCCACTTAACTACTTCCAAAAGACAGAAATGTCCTAGAGCTCGAGTCGACTTCAACTTCACAAACAATTTATGATAATGGCACAATTCAATAAAGTAGGGTTAGGATTGATTAGCAAAGTTCAAGACATAGACATAATAAAATCTTAGATTCGGGAAGACAAGAGTTATAAATATAAGGCGCATGCTTGCGCAGAAATACAAAACGAGTAGCTATAAGAGGATTCTGTATACTTTTAGCTTTAAAATTGGTCTCCTTTACTGTAAGTGCAAAATATCGTAATACGTTCCAAATGACTGTGCCAGATCAAAGTAACTTGGTAAGAAGGAGGTAGCCCACCGAAAAATCTTGCTACATCTGTAAGGAGGTAATAGTAATAGCTAAGCGTTTGTTGGTGATCCCACCAAGGGTAGGGTAGGGTACTTTAAGATATTGGTCAATACTCGTGGCACCATGACAAAGTACTAGAAATCATACGTGAAGTTGTTAGTTTGTCAGTAGCAAGAGCACATAGAAACGTGATAACCAGCAACGACGTTGTTCGTCTAAAAAATCCACATAAAAGCCTTTCTCGGTTTTAGAATCAGCTCTTTAGTGGACTCTTATGATGAACACATATGAGAAACACATATCTATTAGATAGTGGTTTTAAATTAAGCTACTGAATCTAAAGATTCTAAAGATCTTAGAAATTTGTATATATTGCATGTATATTTGTCCTATTATATGTGTATGTGTATATATGTGGTATGTATGTGTATATAGATATAATTACACTGTAATCTAAAATCTCTCTATAGTTTATTTAAAGATCTTGGAATGTCTAGAACTATTATCAGTTAATTTCTGGAACGTGCTTCTTAGGTAGCACTAGTAGAAGTCCGGATTCGGTTAAGTAAACAGACAGACAGACACCCTGACAGGTCCTGTTTTAACCTTTTAGGTAACGAACCCTAAAAACGACTTAACTAACTATTTATCGGTAGGTATCACTATAGTAATTAAATCAAATAATTTGTAATTATAAAATTTTATATTATAAAATTGATATTAAAACCTGTCATTCACCTGTCATTCTATGTGAAAATGGAACGGAACCTATTACGGAAGCGGTTAGCGTTTAAGGACTAATTTGATTACTATTTAGGCAAATATTAGGTATGGAATATTAATTAATGTGAAAAAGTAGTACTATTAGTAGTACTAAAGTACCATTTTTACACGATATATAAAGTTATTGAGAAACGGCTATTGACTTATTTGCATATTAATACAGCGGGATTTTGATCTGCTATCGTTAAGCGAGTTAAAAGCTTTTTCTGACTTTATAGACTTTAAGCAAGAACTTCTAAATATAATTCTTATCTAAGAAATAGTTCTTAGACAAGAAATATAAATATTTAGATAAAATCGACTATAACAATAGTGTTATAGTCTTATAGGTTGAGCTGTGGGGCGAATTATAAGGTATAACAATTATAATTATTGTGTTTGTTTTAACTACTTTTATAAAAAAAACATTCAACAAAAATTATTTTGCAACACTAGAATACGAAATGAAGACATAAATTTTAATTAGTTAAGAGACGAAAATTACGATTAGATACTAACTAATATCTGGTTATTTAAATTCTGAGTATTGTTTTTGAGCTTATAATAAGAATAATTTAATTAATGTCAACATCATTTGATTATAAAATAATCTGAACAATATCTTACATTTTCTTAAGAAGATGACTAGATCAAAAATGGAAATGTAAAGAGTTATGCACAAACATTTTATCTAATGAATCTAATTATCTAATTATCTAAATGATCTAATGAATATGGAAAAACCTATCAGTTTTTGTCGTCCCAACTGTAACATTACTAGAAATACAGTTAAAATGTTAATCATAAATAATCCAAAAATAGATGCCTGTATAGTATTATTGTTTTAATTTTTTTTAGCCTCTCGCCCTACTCATTTCACCAGATTATGTAACTTATATCACTCTGACTTACTTGAGTAACAGAAAAAATGTTTTTGGTTCGTAAGACCTTAAAAATGGTCACCAATATTATTTACCACAATGAAATTTCGACTTCATTTTGTGCGTTTAGTTAAGTAAATGCTAAAAAATTACTACATCACTATTGTAAAAAAATCTAGATATGTTGATAAAGAAAGCTAACATAATAAGCGAAAATTCTGTAGTATATTTTATAAACTTTAAAGCTATATTATTAGATCAAATAACATGTTAGATCTGCTAAACACTGTTTTGTAATGAAACACTTAAGTTTGTTATAAGAGCGTAACAAAAGTTAAATTTCAAGCAAGAACAGAATACGTAATTTTATTTAAAACTTTTGTATACATATTTTATTATTATTATTATTATTGTGGCTATAAATATATATTTTTTGGAATTTTACAATGTTATTTCTTATAGAAAATATGAATTTTAATTCATAAAAAGAGACCGTTCTACCTACGCATTGCTCGCTTATTACTCTTTCGCTGTAGAAACTTTAACATTAGGTTCTGTCTGCCAACACTGTTATCATTTATTTTATGTATTTTAACTTATGATAAAAACTATATACGTATAATACACATATACTTACATATTGTTCCTATATACATATTAAAATGGTACGCTTTGTGTTATCATTATGGTGAATAAGTAATTCTTTCTACCTCCATGTACATATAACAGGACTAAGGACCTCCGATTTTATATTATTTAAAATGATTGACAGCGTATGAGGCATCATCGTCATTCTGACAATGTTTTGCGCCCACTACTCCAGCAGTCCACATTAATGTCCACATTAGCCTCCCCCAAGCATCTTCATGATGCAGGTGGCAACCGTGATGGTTTCGAGAGCGTTCTTTCTCGAGGCTGGACTCTTCGTCTTAGATAAATGCAATGATCAACAATTTCAAGGATATTGTTCCCAATATTAACAACATGGGCATTAAACACTATTGTTATTCTCAGACTCACTCGGCGGACTTAACCCGCCGAGTGAGTGAGTGAGTGAGTCTTAGAATAACATCTTAAAATATCCTACAACGGTGCAGTGAATTATTACGGAGAAGTAACATCTTACTATCTCACACCTAGTTGTACTTGGATAGGATCAGAAACAGAGTTTGGACACAAAAAATATAATCAATTAGTTCCTTATTATTAGTGGGGAACGGAGTGTCTTAGCACTAGGTTCGTTTAACCTGAGACCCGAGAGGGAACCCCCTCTGTCGACCCTGCTATTTGCGGAATATAATGTGAAGCTATATATAATACATATTAAAAACGGTAATCTTAATAGATTTTTGATTTTCTCTCAGTTATTAGAATTATTTTTTTCCTATTACTGTTTTATTGGTAATATATATGTATAGTTCACGTTTGGATCAATAATCTGCCCCTTTATTATGAGGACATTGACGCTGCGCTGCAATTTTTAACTATAATTGTTTTCATCGTATTTGTTAAGATATTTAGTGGAGTGCCGTAAGAATTATACCTCGGAATCCAGAGACAGTCAATGAAGTTTAAAATTTTATAAATATAATTAAAAATGTTTTTTAATAAAATTTTTATAAACATTTGAATTGTGGTTTTAACAACAAGAAAAAAATATATTTTATGCGATCTATTAACGCGTTCAGCAATACCAACTCTTCAGCTTAAAAAGAAATAGAAGTATAGATATTATAGATTTTATTTGTATAAATTGTAAACAATATTTATAGCACATATAAATATATGCACAAACCTTTCGTTTTGATCTTATTGAATCAGCCTGCCTTTGTGTAAGCTCACCGATAGACCGAGAGCCCCATAGAACTCTCCCCATAGCTGAGTAGAAGAAGGTCATTCCGAGCATTGGCACAGCGTACGTTACCACGGAGAATAATACTTGATACCTGCAAAATAATGTAATTGTCAAAAAAAAATCAAGCAAGGGACATAAAATGAAACGTTTATGATTAATATTTATTTTTCTGTCACAAAAAACATCATGTTAATATGCGGACAAAGCATAAAAGAATCCATTATAAGACTAAATAAAAACGTAAAAAATCAATCACTGCCTTGAACGCCTTACTTCACAAAATGTTAAATGTGTATATATATACCGTGAAACACATTGTTACAAAAACAAATTATAACAGCGAACTGTCAAGTACAGTTGTCCATAAGTACGTAAGTAAACAGTTTTAAAAGAAAACATATGTAGGCCAATATTCTGTCGTACACTTGGAACATTATTATATGTATTTCTTTTGGTACTAAAATAATACTCTTAAGAAATGTAAAATTAACGATACCCTTAAGAAAATAATGAATAATTTGAAAGTTGACAGGGCTATAAGAAGAAGCAACAGGAGCAGATAGAGGATAGACTACTAAAAAGAAAATAGTGGGCCTCGTATCTTCGAATCGGGGGAAGCCGCAGATGATTTGCAAGGCGCAGTCATCGTACCTTTGTATAAAGGCAAAGGTTCACAGATAGAGATGTTATGGGAGATTTAGACTGAAAGACCTGTAAGTAGACGTAAGACCTGAAGAGGATGCATAGGTCAGATCTTTTCTAGGGAGATACTGCCTCGCCTATTTCACCTTTCCGAAAGATAGGTGTAAAAATAATGTTCTAAGCCTGAATGCAAGTAAGACAAAGTGGATGTGGAAAGGCGTATTGCTGCCGGCAACGGAATGAACGGTGCCTTTCCTGCATTGTTTAGACACAGTGCAGTACAGTTCTGTTGCTGACGGTATTATATGACAGTGGAACGTGGGTATTGCAGAAGAAGAATGAAATAAAGGTGAATGCTGTGAAGATGTGATATCTTCGAAGGATATGTGGAAATAGCTTAATTGACCGAATCCACAATGAAGAGATACGCAAGGTGGTAGGTATCAACTAAGATGTAACAGTGAAAATTAAGAAGAACGTGCTCAGATGGTTTGGGCACGTCACAGAAATGGTAAAAAATATATATGAAGCAAAAGTGAGTAGTAAGAAATGCAAGGGGAGACATTGCTTGACTTTCGAAAAGACAGTATCGATCAGGATGGTCATAAGGATCCCCCTGACGGCATGTAAAGAGGTTAACGACAGTAGACGAGGCGCAAGAGGTATGTAGGGACTATTACGTTTGGTCCGTTCTCTCTGGCTATCCCACTAGTGATAAAACGAGCAGCATAGTGTGTATGTATAGTCCATATAATTTCGCATAAATAAGTTCCAATGGAATGTCCAGTAAAGCCAACACATACACTTTATGTGGAATATTAGAAAAAATGGTCAAAGCATTTTCCGGCTTTACAAAGGCAAGTTTTCAAAATTGATCCGTGACATTTTTAACGGCATACATATTTCTTTTATCTTTAACTAAATATTCAGAAAATCTTATTTTATATAAATATTTAATATTATAAAGACTGTCGTGGCGGAGAGGCACAGCTTCTGCTTGTCAACGTGACGGTTTGTGAGTTCAATTCCCACTCGGGGAGAATGAATTATTTCCATTTCCTTCGCTCTGACAACGACCGTTGAATTCCGCCACTCAACAGACAACAACTCGATGGCGGAAAGTGAGAAACGTAGTCTTAACACTAAGTTTGTTTAACCCATTTCCCTGCTGTTTGCGGAATACAGCGTGAAGCTAAATATAATACATATTATAAACGGTTATCTGCATAGATTTTTGATTTTCTCTCTGTTATTAGATTTTATTATTCCTATTACTGTTCTAATAGTAATATATATGCACGTTTGGATCAATAATCTGCCCCTTTTATTATTATTTTATGCGATCGTCATTGTTTTTTTAAAATTGTATCTATAAATTTAAAGTTATATTTTTAAAAGGACAACTATTACAAACTTGTCCTTGAAACTGAAGGAACTGCAGGTATAAAGATGGAGGAGGTGGAAGGAAGTGTAGAGAATTATAGAAGGCGGCTGTTGATGTGTCCGGTGTGCCCTAATAGATTAGTACACGTGGCTACGTACAACTGGCTAGGTTAAATATTTACTAGCGTTGATGCGTCTTCAATAAAAATATTTCCAATTTTTATTTATTTGATATTTATAAATATAATAACAAATGTTATTATTTTGCAGTTAGTGGGACAAAAGTTAATAATTGAATATTTACAAAACTATTGTGTTGTTTGCAAACTTTTAAAATAGGTACAGGTAGGTACTTGTTTCTTTATATTATTATTCTTGATATTTTAAAATAAATTGATGATACATAAATGCCATTATAGTAAAATTAAATAAACGTGGGTTATTAAATATTACTAATACATGTTGTTAGAGCCTCCTATCAAAATAAGTCGAATGAGTGAATGAGCGAATAGTCGAATAGTGACGAAATTAACAGTTATGATTGCCTCATTTGTGATGATAAAGTCGGATCTAGTTCGGAAATAAGCTCCGAACTAGGAGAAATTATGGAAGAGGTATGCCAACGCTGAAATCTGCTTCTACTGTCTTAGTATTTGAATGCTCGTGAATTCGTCTACGTGCATTCGGAGTATGCCAGTAGACAGACCAAACCAAATATATAAATAAAGGAAGTGCTTACTTGTAAAAAAATAAAATCACATGCTGGTGTGGCGTGCTCTCAATTCATGCGCATAACGTCGATGACGACGACAGTAATAAATATATAGATTATAACTTTTTTTGCTGGAACTCGTTATTCTTTGCAAAATATTAATAAATGAACATTACAGTTACTATGTAAATAATATTTACTAAGTATAAAATTAAAATTATGCAAAAGAAAATGCGCTAAAAAAAAATTCCCTTTATTCTTCTTATTTCTCTGTAAATTGTTCAAAATTATTGTAGCCAAGAAAGGGCATTTCTTTTTTTTACTTCTTTTTCTAAGCTTTTAACAATGCAGTCAACTAGTTTTATGAAAATTCGTTGACCTTCCCTGGATGCCGAGGTTTTACAATTTTTATTTTTTACGGCACTCCTCAACTCGTACGTTATTTAAGTCGAAATACCAAATGTCTTGTATCCATAACAGCCTATCGGATCTCTGTTGCATTCTTCTCGCTATTTTTTTGCATGAGCTTTACCAACTAAGCTAAAGAAACTGACAGCCCTGGCCATTCGTTTCACACTTTCCCAGTTTTCCAACATAAAAACTGACCCCTTAATCTAGCAACTCCAAGATAGGGATCTTTTCCCAAGGTACTTCCACTATACACACCCATAATTTGGTCTTGGGTGTTTACAATTTTTTGTGGTTAAAATTAATGCTTGCCACAAACAAATTTCTCTCACAAAATAAAAGAATACAAAGTTCTAGTCTCATTCACTCTCCAGTCACCATTCTGACTTAATAAACATTCGCAGCTGCTTCGCGCAGCTCACCCATATATTATTAACATGTTACCATATATTTTTCATTTCGTATTTCACGCCCTAAATCATCCCTGACTTTCACCCTCAAGCTCTCTCAATGGAGCTGAGGATAGTGGCGCAAGCGGCATTAACAAAAATACTCTTGTTTCTCAGCTTAAAGCAAACCCAAAGCAGTCTCTGGTTGATCGCCTTGTATACTCCCGCTGCACTAACTATTCGACAGAACAATAACATACACTTACACTTTGACATCCACGTGTAATCATGAGATAGCTCTAAATTAAAGTTTTCTCTACAAAATTAAAATAAATAATTTAGATTTAGTTTGTCAAAGAATGACATATTTTTTGTATTCTTCCCATAGTTATCTTGCAGCTGCGTCGCAATTTTTATATGTTGTTACAACTTATTTTTGTGTTAGCATCCCCGCTACGTTAAATTTTTTATGTTATCTAAAACATTTTCTTAAAATACGTCAAAAAGGAAATTCTAACGACCTTTAAGCTCGAGAATTTTAGAATATAGCTGTCTCTCATAAAATGTTTCTTATATATTTCATAAGAAGCTCTATGAAACTTTAATATGTTTATCATAAGTACATTATACTTTCGGGTTACTGAAAATAATGTTTAAATAACTTTAAAATCAAAGATTTCCACATTGCAAACATTTTTTCCCTCATTCCATATATAGTAGGTAGGACTTGTTAACACATTCCGCTCTCTGCTTTTCGCCCAAATTCGAATGATAAGAGCTCAACGCCACATTTTGTCTTACCATAAATGAAAATCATTATGATTACAGCCAGATAAAGTCCAACTGCGTCACGACGGCCTTATATAAGTAAAAGAAAAATAAAGTGATAAATCACCACATTTACCTTAATAGCTATATACTGTGTAATATTGCCTTGAACAAAGAACAAAATGAATGCTTAAAGCTATAACATATCGCTAATACATTTACACACGCCCACTGGAAACGCGATCAAATGAACGTCTAAGGCAGCACTCAATATATTTCACGCAAAAATAAATTGAAACTTCCTGAATCGTTTCTTTATTTAATCACGATAACAGGCGTATTTGGTAATATATAAATAAATAATTGATATTTTCATGTATTTAAAATATTATTTTACTGTATTTATATGAGAACCTTGTGTCAAGACACTACGTTCCCCGCTTTCTGCCCGAGTGCAAGACCGTGTAGCGAGTGAAAATGAAAATAATTTATTCCCTCGAGTGCCGATCAAACCTTCAATTTGCGCTACGTTTGAGCCTCAATTTATGAATTTATTGTGTTATATTGTGTAGGTGACTAAAAATGACATAATATGTTAACCTCTATAGCTCTTCATTGTAAGGATATTTGATTCAATAATGGCAATTTTATATACCTTAAAAATGTCAATAAACCTTTAAAAGTAAATTGATAAAAGGAATACAAAATTTGTAACGTAAAAAATAAAATATTTTTATTAATTACTTCTTATGTAAAGTTTATTTTAGATATTTTTCACCTTCGAGCATTGTTTGAGAGGCAACGAGTGTAAAAATAGCGCGCTCTCCACTTTCCGCCTGATTTCTTGATTTCAATTTCCAAAAATTCCGAGGAATGTAATGTATGTAATGTAAATGTCAAAGACTGGCTATTGATAATAGTCGATTATCGTCACATGACATTTGTGGATGAGAAAACTGTTGAATGTATTAATTTAAAGTTTTAGCAATATTTGCAATGATTTTGCAATTCTTTTGTATTTTACAATATTCTTATGTTATTTATAAAATATATGATACACATATTTACATATGTGGTTCCCGATAAGTTTATGTATTCGTTAAGGTTTTGCGTTCACCCTATATACTCACTTCGGATTCGAGTACTATCCATACAAGTCCCAAATCCATTGGATCTATTATGTACGAGTCTAGAGTATCAACCACGATGTCCACGCCTGGATTAGTGTTGCCTGGACCATATTTCGGGAGATCACTGGTGTGATCTGTGCTCGCAGAGTACCGTCTAAATACATATTGTATTTAGGGGGTGGTATATAAGAGCATGATCCAGCTAATTCTGGCATCAGTTCTTTATATGGCAGCAAATGTTGGCCAGCCATATCTCGGCATATTCAGGAGCTTCACTTCACAGAAATGTGTGGCGTAGCACAGTCTGGCTGTATATGCCACACATTTATTCGAGATAGTCTTGAGGTCCGTGATATAGCGGAATAGCTCCAAGAGTGTCACCTGAGATGGTATGGCCACGTTGTGTGCCGGCCTAGGGACTATATAGGAAAAAGTGCCGGCCTAGGGACTATATAGGAAAAAGTGCCTTGAGGTACCTGACCCTGGAGTCAGACCTCCGGACGCCTATGAAAGAGATGACTGGATGATATGAGGCAGGGCATGACAGCAAATGGACTAACCACTGACGTGACGTGCAAAGTGGAGTAGGTTAAGTCGGAAAGCAGACTCTGGCAAGTAAGCCGGGATAATGCTAGGTAGAAGAAGACTCACTAACTGCTACTGTTACAGTTATTTCTCACCGTAGCGTTAGGCGCTCCGTACTCTTGCTACGTTACGCTACGAAATACGCTAGAGCTAAAATGTGAAATTATATATGTAATACAATCCATCCTCAATTGAAGGGACTATCCAACACAGATATTAAGTTTCAAATTGAACCAGCAGTTCTTGAGATTAGTGCAATCAACCAAAGAAACGCGTCAGCTTTATAATATTAGAATGTTGTAGATAGAAAAAAACTAATGGAAAGTATTCTATTATTCACGTTCTTTTCTAAGGTATCGCAACACAACGCCACACGTTATCTTTCTAAACTATGAATACTATCTAATTTTAAATTATAAAACAATTACTATTGTATTTATAGTAGGTTTACACATACAAGAAATTACAGTGTAAATCTTAAACATAAACCAAACCATACAAAAACAATATTTATTATCCTCATCTTTCTATTCTTGTAAGGAGGATATTTTTAGAAAATATTTCCGTGCGCAAAATGGCCTTAAGAATGTTCAAAGGAAAACTCCGGAGCACGTAAAATGTGAAATTAATGATTGTCTTGATGTAATTGAATGAAATAGACAATGTAATTTTCTAACGAAATCCGTTTCATGTAGAACAACAATTTATGTCAATTTGTGATATTATATAAATTATATATAGGAAACATATACAATGTTTTATTTTTGAATTCTCCAATGAAAAATCGTATATAAACTACGAATTTATACTATAATAAGCTGGTTAAAAAGGATGTATAAAGATAAAGGATAGTCATGGAAAAACAGACAGCATGTTACGTTCCCACACTACCCGGAGATTGCTTAGTCAGATTTCGCGTAACTTGTTTACTGCATTCAATCAAATCCAAGAATTGTAACAGTAAGAAATGTAAAACGTACAGTCATTTTTCATCTATTGTTTTAATTCATGTTAGTTTTAATATTAAAATAATTATTCACTCTTGTTTTCTCACATCGAGCAAGTAGTCACCATTTTAGTTAATAATTTAAATTGTAATTTTTAATAAAATATTTTAAAGATTTGTTTTTTTTTGGATCCTACGCTGCCACCGTACTTAATTAGCAGCATAACACGAGTCTATAATATTTTTATTTTAGCCTGTATATTTGTTTGTTTGTACATCGTTGGAATTAGTGGACGAATTTAAATGATTTCGAGATCCGTACCTCAAAAGTAAAAATAGAAACTCTTATAGGATCACAGTGTTGTCCTTCCGTATGTCTGTGTCTCCGTCTGTCCGTCTTTCAAGAACATTTTCTCAAAATCACGTCGAAGATACGCAATCAAAAGATGTTAGCGTTAATGCTTCATTTTATAACATTTTGTATGAAAATCGTCGCGTAACCAAAACCTCCAGGGTAGTTCCCTTAGACATAAAGTTATGAAATTTGGCAATAACTTATGGTACAAACAAAAGGAAAAGTCCGAAAATTGGATTTATAGATATATCCCAGGAAAAAAAACCATTACAAACTTATACTGCAGTTCATTTCATACAACGTGCATTCGACCACAAATTTAAGTTTGTTGACTCTTATTAGTTGTATTTCATTAACCTAAAACTTTTAGAATTTTGACCAGATGTGAAAACTCACGGTGTATATAAAAGGAAAAATGTATAATTTATAAGTTTAACACAGAAAGACACCAATACAAACTTACTTAACTTGTAGTATTAAACTTGTAGTGCATTTTATACAAAATAAATGGATACGACAGCAAATTTAGGTTTTTCAATTTTTATAAGTAGTATTTTCCTCAGCGGAATAGCTCCAATCATGAAATCGGTCTGGAACCCACGATGAGTGAGTATTACTCGTACTTGACCGATATTTATCTTATTATCTTATCTCATCTTATTTATCTTACTTATGGTAAATATTTGGGCTCGTCATATTGAAGAAACTGATCTTTGAAATTAATAATATAAAATGATTATATATAATACAAAAACGGATTTTTATAGTTCTTTACGATTATAATAATCGTATTTATCAGATAATAATGATCAAGTTACATAATTTATGTCAACATAGGCCGCACTCCATCTTTAGATATTCTATTCAACAGCTTTATTAAGGGTCTTAATTAAAAGGTAAACCATCAATCTATCAATGTGAAAAAATCTTGGAAAGCCTATCCTCGTATACGATATTAATAAAACCCTCTGAGCGAAGTTAGATGCAAGCGTCATAAAAACTTTGAAATTTTGGCTAGACCTAGCGTGTTCTGCATACATCTCAACTCTGTTTAGGGACAAAAATAATTTTGAGTCGAGATTAAAAATCCATCAGAACTCTGTAAGCATCCACAAAACCACTTTCTGGGAAAACCACCATGATTATATTGTAACATCACTTCCAAAAGACTGAAGTGCCGCAGAGAGACTTCAATTCCATAAACAATTTATCATAGGAGCACAATCGAATAGAGAAGGGTTAAGATCGGAAAGAAAAGTTCAGGACATGGATATAATAATTTTTTTTAAGATGCGTTTCAAATTACTTTTCCAGATCAAAGTAATTTAGTAAGATGGAGTAAAGCCACTGATAAATCTTGCTACATCTGTAGGGACACTGTAGGAAGAGCTAAGCAAATGATGGTGTGGTGTAGGGCACTTTTAGATAACGGTCAATACTCGTGGTGCTATGACAAATTACTAAAAATCATACATGAAGCGCTTAGTCTTTCAGTGGCAAGAGCACAGAGAAACAGCAACCAGCAAACGATCAATAGAGTTTGTGAAATAAGGCTCTTATAAAAAAAACCCAAACAAAAGCCTTCCTCAATTATAAATCCAGCTCCAAATTGGAGTTTTATGATGGTCACGTATGAGAAAGAGTATAAAATCCTTGAGGATATTGATGTATCATCATCCAGACCAGATAGAACGCGTAATACTGGAAGAACTTACAGTTCTATAGGAAACGAATATCCCTAAAAATCATAACTTTAAATTTAACAAGTATTTCGAACCTACTAACGAACTGACCAGGAATAACTTTAGAGTTCATTTATATGCGGTTGAAGTAGGAACGAGAAGTATAACAACGAAAGCTATCTATAGCTTGCTAAAACATCACGGCCAAGTTTTACTGATAATAAATACAAGGAGTAAAAATAAGCTGATTACACCTAGTTTTCGCCTTCAGAAGGAAAATAAATCGTTTATGTCCCAAGTGCGTATGCGCATGTATAATAAAATTCCATACTTACAAACTTACCCTTTGAGCAATTTAAAGTCAAGATAAAAAACATATTATTAGGGAAAGTATATTATTCACTCCAAGAATATTATACGGATGTTAGTATGTGGAGTTAAGTACTGTTGATGCTCATTCGGGAGGCTCACCACAGTTGTAAATATATTGTAAATTTACATTAAAAAGAGAAACTGTTGAGTTTCTCGCCAGCTCTTCTCAGCAGAACTGCCCTCCGAGCTGGTGGTAGCTTCTTGAAGGACTTACAATACTGACACTTATGTTAATTGACGATTCGAAAGTGCTTGAAATAGCCTAATTGAATCAAGAATATTTCGATTTTGGTTTTGATTACTTTCTAGAATCTACTTCCAAGGTGGCACTAGTAGAATCATTTGGATTTTAGTTGTGGTTGTGGGAGGAGCTCGGAGTGGAGATGAGTTTTAATACATATATAGATATATATATATATATATATATATATATATATATATATATATATATATATATATATATATATATATATATATATATATATATATATATATATATATATATATATATATATATATATATATATATATATATATATATATATATATTATTTTTATTTTTCGTTTCATTAGAACAAAGTGAAATTTCTTTATTTATTTATTTATTTCTTCCAGTATATATTTTATATTTTACTGTTTACATGTCATATCTCACCCAACTTGTCTTTATATCTATGTTGAATGGCAGAAAACACAACAATGGCGGCACTCATCACTTGCAGCTAGCATTTAGTAAATATTTAGGTATACTAATACTACTACTTACATAAAATCCATATATGAGACGTCAGGTAGACCGTCAGGCCATAACAACAAACACGCTGTCTTCAGAGTGCCTTTTGATCTGTTGGAAATATTAATAATTTATAAAATTAATAACACAATACCATTTCTTCAAACTAAATTAACTTTAACTAAATCATTTTTTAATAAGTAAGCAATTATAGAGTACATTTGCAATTTAAGCATAATATATGTTGTGTGACAGAATCCTATGTGATTTTGCTTAAACAGGATGATCTAACGTCAATATTATAAACATATGACGTTTCTCCCTCATTTAATACATAAATAGATGAGAATAAATAATAAAAATATAATACTATCAACATAAAAAGCAATAAGATAATGTAAATCTATGCCCACGTTTTGTTTCTATTACGATTTTGATTGTAATATTATTATTATATTATACTATGCATAAAGTATGTATGAAAATTAGCTAAGATCCTTAAAAATTATAGCTACGAGTATTATTAACTTTACTTCTTAAATATGCTGAAACTTATGGGTAGATGGGCGTCAAGATTCTTAAAGTTTCGAAACAGGTGTTTCATATTTATTATAGCAACTTTTATTACAATCAAGTTCTAAGAGAATCAACTAATTAAGTTAGGTTAATTATGAAAATTTTCGAATGAAGATAATAATTAAGCATTTATATAATTGTAAGTCATATTTAATTTAAATTAATAAATTAAATTTGCTTCACGCTGTTATTTCCACGTGGCAGGGTAGGCAAAGGGAACCGTAGGAACCGTAGAAATGTTGGAACCTATCGTTAAGACACTCCGTTCCCCGTTTTCCGCCTTTCGAGGCATTGCGTGTTGAGTGACGGAACTCAACGCTGCGCTTTTTGCCTTGTTACCAGAGTGAAGAAAATGAAAATCATTCATTCATTCTTCCCAATTGGGAATCGAACAGATAAACCGTCGTGTTTACAGGCAGAGGCTATGCCACTGCGCCACGACGGTCCTCATATAAAATTTATTATATTAAAAATAAAAGCTTTATAACGTATCCCGTAGCTTAGGCTGTTCTAAACTTCTTATTGTTCTCTACTACCTAGCCGCATTCGAGTATTCAACAATTACAGTATCAATTAAAATTCAACAACATAATGTCATACTATACGAGACATCGTATTCGTGTATTTCGTTATTTAAATAGCATAGTCCTAGTTAGATTTTTTTCTCTGTTGGGCTACCTATATAACGGTCATAATGCATACATATATCGAGAGTATAAATCTATATTTGAAAAGATATAAGAAGATATTTATATATTTTTGTGTATCTATGTGTATATATAGGTATGTGTATGTATGTATATCTATATAAATTGTTATATATATAAGTATGTCTGGTATATTTATTTATAATAACTAATATAACCTAAAATGTATGTGTAGTTGTACTGTAATACTTTATGGACTTTTCTGCATTTTTACTACTAATCCAATGTTAATTATAATGGTTGCCTGGAATTTCGAACTGATCGCTTTCAGTGATAAGGCCGCCATTGCACATTCACTCTAACATATAAGTGTTATATATATTTTTATTACTCTGTTCGTAAAGTGTTATATATATTTTTTTGTGTAATAAAGTATTATTATTATTATTGTATTATTATTATATAATTCAACATAATTAATTTTATAATCTGTTATTCCTTCAAAATTTTATAATTAAATAGTACTGAACTTAAGTAAATTTACTTGGCGTATTGTAATAATAAAGATAAACATTATAAATATATAGTATTATTCTGATCTTAAATAATATAATTAAGACTATATGAAATATTTAACTAAAATTTCCCTTCGGAGCCATTATGATATTAATATTTAATTTATATTTGTTTTAGCTCCAGTTCAGTTCAGTTTTTTTTTTTTTAGTTATGGCGTTCCGAACGTGCCAGTAAAGCATAAGTCTCTTCGCCAATGTCACGTTGTATGGAGAACACACGAAGGTATGCAAAGATAATTTAATATAATATAAGTACAGAAGGGTGTCTCAGAGGGTGTCTAAGCCAATTATCTGTCCGATATTTGGTTTCCGGCATACGGGTACGCGACCCCGGGACCTCGAGCCACCACTTTCATAACCCGATCCAATCCATGTAAGTGGTGTCCCTCCCCTATATTCCAAGTCTTTCTGCCTCTTATTCCCTGTCCTTTCTTGGTTTCTCCCAGTAATGGGTTTGGAGGTCAGATGGCAATCGCTCCACAAAAAACCACTTCGCCACTCATATGGACCGATTGGTCTTAGTCGGAAGGCAGACCCTGGCAAAAAGCCGGGACTAATGCCAGGAAGAAGAAGATAAGTACAGAAGGGTGGGCCAATAGAACCTAATGTCAAAATATTCCATTCTCCGCAATTATATTGTCTGGAGAAGTATATGGATTACAGACACAATGATGCGAAGTTTAGGAAATTAATTTGGAAAAAGAAAAAGTCCCTCGAGTCCCTTAATCCTCGTACCTCTTCCTTCTTTGTGTGGACAAATGTTAAGAGATTTCGTCGGTCACTTAACAGTGTCCCTAGTCCAAATTCCAACAATCCTTCCTTATGGCTTAACAATATTGCTGACAAATTAGCTCCACCCTTTGTACCGTCTTTTGATTTATCTCCAACCATGCTCTGAATCTGAGAAATTGAATCTTCAGAGGAAATGGATGCCCCTTTTTCCTTTGAAGAACTCAAAAGCATCTTAGCGGATTTGAAAGACACTAGTCCAGGAGAAGACGGTGTCCCTTATTCTTTCATAATTAGATTTAATAAATAAAATTTTTCAGTCTGACAATATCCCCGATGCATGGAAATCCCAAATTGTTATCCCTATTCTTAAACCAGGGAAATGTTCCTCTGACCCTTCTTCCTACAGACCCATTGCCCTTGCATCAACGCTATCAAAAACTACTGAGCGACTTTTAAAAACCGTTTGGAATAGATAGTGGAAAGCAGAAATATCTTAGCTCCCTCTCAGTTTGGATTTAGAAAGGGGCTATGCACTGCAGATAGTGTCAGCATTTTAACTACAGACATTCGACGAGCTTTTGTCAAAGGAGAGTATTTAGTGGGTGTTTTTCTAGATGTTGCATCTGCATATGATAATGTTCTTCTTCCGGTACTCAGGCAGAAACTGCATAAGCTGAGTATTCCGCCGAGGTTGACCAGTTTCATATGTAATTTGCTAACCGATCGAACGGTATCTGTTAAACATCCGCTTCTTACTGTGTCCCCCAGGCATGTCTGGAACGGACTTCCTCAGGGTTCAGCTCTTAGTCCTCTGTTGTATAACATCTACACACATGACCTCGAATTGTCTGTTAATAGTTTTTGTAATATCCTCCAGTACGCTGATGACATCGTCCTCTATTACAGCTCAAATTCTGTAAAGGACATAACTTACCGCCTTAATACTGCTTTGCACTATCTTAACCAGTGCTTGACTGATCATGGCCTTACATTGTCTATTGATAAGTGCCAGATAGTAGTATTTACAAAGAAAAGGAGTACTCCAAATTTTCAAATTGAACATAATGGTATTCCCATACAAATAGCGGAGAATGTTAAATTACTTGATAAGCGGTGTGTAGTGTGGTGCACACCCTTATACTCAAAAACTTCTGTACGATGCCCTTATCCGCAGTCATATTGATTATGCTTTATATGTTCTGAACTGAACGCAGACAATTCCTTGGAGACCGATTTGTGGGTAAAATGTTGCAGCTTTCTTCTCATCTCTTATGGTCTAAGTTAACTGAGTTAGCTGACTTACTCCCCCGTGATAAACCATTACCATACCTGCTACACAGTTTCCTGAAGTTCACCAATTTATCTCATCCTTTGTTACGCCTCCCTTCTAATCCATTGTTTTGTACACCGTACAAAGCATTGGTACATCATCCATCCATCATAACAGACCTTGGCTTGGTCAAGGGAGATCCAGGCACCATCACAAAATTCCAAGAGGCTGTAAATGAAAATTGGTCTAAACATCTTTATATCTTTACTGATGCATCAATGCTTTCTAAAGAAAGCTGTGTTGGTGCAGCTTGTTGGATATCAAAATTCAAAATTATCTTACAATTTAAGTGCCCTCCCAAATCATCAGTGTTTACAGGTGAGGTAATGAATCTGCAGACTCGTGCGCAAAATTAGCAATCCAGTGTGGCACTCTGGACCGCTTTTCTAATTCGGCTCAGGATCTGCTGTCTCTTGCAGCCACTCACTTGAACAAGTCTTGGTCTGAATACTGGGACTTATCATAATCTTAGAAGGGTAAATATTATGCATTTCTCCAGCCGAATATACCAAAGCGTCCTTGGTTTTTCTCTCAAAGATTTTCTGAACGGAGGGCTATATCTACAATTTGCCGATTACGTCTTGGACATGCATGTACACCTGTGCATCTGGCTAAGATCAGGGTCAGGGACCACGGGATGACGGTTCCCCTTCCCATATCCTTTTCTCCTGACCTAAATTAATCCGTCCCATATATGATGTCCTTCCTCTCAAAGTCCCTCATCCTCTTAATGTTCAGTGTTTGTTGATGTTTGTGTTTAGTCCTTTGTGTAAATTTTTATGTAAATATATTAAATATAATGATATTAAATTATAAGCTAGCACTCATGTAAAATATTATTTATCACTAACCTTATATGTTATCTGTATTAAAGATATCTTTTAATTTTGTTATAGGTGAAGGATTTAAACTGGATCTCTTCTATAGTGTAATATTATCTCTTTTTACCGTACACTTTCTTTTGTGTGTTCTCCATTCAACGTGACATTGGCAAAGTGCATTGTGCTCCACTGGCACGCTCGAAACGCCATATATAAAGACAACAACTACAACAACAATATTACATTGTCAATTGTGTCACAGAATATAAAAAAGAAACCCTAAGTTTATTAAGAAAATCAGGAATATAATTATATTTACGTATTACCTAAATGAAAGATTGAAATGTGATGTGAAACGTGAAAAAAAAATCTCTGTATATAATTTTTAATAGAAGTATTTTGCTCTCCTGTATTTAAAAGCCATTAAATAGCTTATATCATTTAATAATAACTATATCATTTCAACTTATTTCACATACAATACACAAAACCACGTGTTTAATATAAGTAAAGACTAATCATATTCTTAGATTATCTTTTGTCAAGTAGAACTGCTAGAGGATGCCGTGGTATAGAAGAACAGCGTATGACTGTATACGCTACGGTTATGGGTTCGATGCCCATTCATGGGAATACAAATTGTAACGTTGATTTCTATTTAAGTGATGCAATACAATGCATGTGTGTCTATTATTGCATAGAGGCTATGTATGTACTAACTTATTTATACGTTCAATTTTAAGGGAATTTTGACGACCATACTCGCAATAACGAAAATATATAAGCCAAACTTACAAGGTACAATGAACTTAGTTAACCTCTGCACAATTTCTCAAAAGATTGCTATATATATATATATATATATATATATATATATATATATATATATATATATATATATATATATTAGAATTTTCTTCGTACGGTCAAATTAAGAATGCTTTCTAAAAAAAAATTTATCCACATTATTACTATATTAAAAGACAATCTATACCTAATCTATCCCTTTAGAACGAATATACTGCCTTATCATATATTGCTTGTCATGATAGTAAAGACATGAAAGCTTTTGTGATCGGTTGTGCAGTCAAGTAAATCTTAATGAACTTTTCAGATCCTGTTAATATCCCATATAGGGAGGGTAGATAATTAATTTCCTTGGTCTGGTTGAAATTTGCCACTCTTACTTAACACTAGGTTTCCTCTGTCTACCCTGCTAAATTTGTTATATAACGTAAAGCTATATTTTTTTGAAACAAAGCTACCTACACCAATAATAATTCAAGCCATAAGGAAATTTATAACAAATAAGGTTATATAAATTCTTTATTCTAATCAATAAAGTGATTTTCGTTTTCGCGTTACTTGTTGTTCGCTAGAAGCAAGAATAATATCAGTCAGTCAGATTTGTTATTCAAAGCGACTGTCCCTTCTTGAGCAGTTTTAGAAACAAATCAATCGACATATTTCGCTTTGTTACATCGATATGTTCTTTTTCTAAATAAGCAAATAATATAATATATGTAAGTACGTAAATAGGTCGAATTCTGTCAACAACTGGTCACTTAAAGGTTTATTTGAAATTAAGATATGTCTTTCAATATACGGTAGGTAGAGTCAGACCTAGATAGATTCAAGAATCACGCCAATTCTCCGATATAAATCGCTTCTTCTCACTGGAGGGAATTAGTTATTTCATTTCTTTGCTATGGTAAAAAGATAAATATACAAACATATATATATAATATATATATATATATATATATATATATATATATATATATATATATATATATATATATATACATATATACTTTTGATATATCCTGAACCTTCAATCGTCTGTTAACAGGCATACCTGATCCCACTGTGCCACAATGTCCACAAAAAGTAAAAACAAATGTATGATTAATAAATGCTTACCTATATTCCTTAGTAGTAGAGTAAAGTAAGCAAGGTATCGCCAACAGCATACCGCTAACCCAAATGCCGGCGATTATTATGAGAGAACAAGTTTTTGACATTCTAGGCCTCATCGGTCGCACTATCGCTTGATACCTGGTTGGAATGACAAATGTAATAAAATAATTAATATTATTGATTATATAATACATTAGTATTCTTATTATAAATAATAAATCAAAACCTACTTAAAAGGTATATGTTAAAGCAAATTACTTTGTATTTAAATTAATTTACAAAATTGTTTTACCTTAAGAGTTAATATCAAAATTCGACTATAATAATACTTTTAACAACAACAGTTTTATATAAAGGTATTAAGGTATAGAAAAACTCTTAAAGTTTCCAAAAGGAACAAAATTCAAATTTGTTGAGCTTTTCCTTTCTTCTGTAACGAGCCACGTAATTCCTCAGAAAATCGTAGTGAAAATTTAAAACATTCACAAAGTTTACTCATATAAAATATTCACAAAGTATTTTCTGGTTATGAAATGAGAGTACAATAAAGTATCGTCATAATTATTTTATTCCAATATATGTAAAGTATTTTGCAACACATTTTACAATGCGATTTCTATACATATAATCTAAAAATATTCCGTTACTGAATTGCTGACAAACGGTGCACAGGCACAAATATTGGGCGAAAACGGCTGAAGTTTTGCATAAAAGTTCCTTAGTGAATGTCAGCACTGAGATTGAATTTATCCCAATTCCCTTAAAGGCGAATATTCCAATAGTTATTGTGAAACAATACTATATTTATAATTTATTGTTGATTTATTTTTGTTGTTTCCAATTACATCCCACGATTTATGTGGGCGTGTGTTAAAATTACGATATATTAAAACCACCAGCAAATGTACTTGCAATCCATTCCAATATCCATACATCTATATACATAATATGTACGGCCGTCCCACCTTTCGAGTATTTCAATCAAATGCTAAACTTTAGTATGCCGCAGCTTCACATTCTATGCCGCATATAACGGTGTAGGCGGAGAGAAAAGAGTGTCAAGATATTCCGTTTACCGCCCAAATTCAATATTAAACCCGCACTTTATCTTATCCGAAACAGAAGGATCGAGCCCTCAACCGTCTCGTTTACAAACAGATTTTTTTTCAAATATAATAAAACACATTATTTCATATAAATGTCCAAAAATCGTGATATTCATAGATCTTATTAAAGTGATGCTATACCACTATGCAACGATGGTTTAAATTTTTTTGTACGCGAGAGTAATTTAAATACATACAAATATACTACTATATTAGTTTTTTGATGTTTAATACATATAAGAGAAAATAATTTTCATTAAAAAAAATATTATATAACTACTGCTAATTTTAGACCTTTAGATCTCTTAAAATCATAAACAAGAATGCAATTAGTAGATAAATTGTATCTATATTTTAATACGTGCAGCGAAAACTTTGGATCCCTTTTTACGAAAATTGGGCGGATGGAGTATAATGAAATTTGGCACACTTATAGTTTATGTATAGGAGAAGTGCAGAACGCTAATATTTTTCATTAATAATACTTAAAAAGTATATTAAATAAATGAATAAAACACTACACACACTACCTTATGTTTAACAATATATAACTTTTGTATAAAGTGACATACACGTTGCTATGGCAACGCGTGTTTCACGCGTCAACGGGTACTCAAGGTCCACTTAATAGTTATGACGCTGTAACGACAATTTCTAGTTAACAGCAGTTTGTGTAAATTATCATTGACTCATTGGCATCATTGACTTAGACTTTGATTTTTATGATCATTTGTGTATTAGGGTGTGCCATTTTAAAGTTAAATGGTTACCGAATCATCTTATAGCTTGCCACTAACTTTGCATTTCCTAGATAATTGCCCTCTCTGATTGACTTTCTTGATTTTGAAAGTGATATACGAGTATGAGCTCTATAATGCTCGAGCTCTATAATGTTTATAAATAATGTTTTTTTGCTTTTGTTTTTGCATTTAAAAAGGGTTGAATTGTCATCGAATACGTTGCCTCAGGCCAAGTTTTAACTTGTTATTATGACGCTCTCATCCAACTTTCCAAAAAGGGGTTTTATTAATATCATATATAATTGTCGTAAATTCAAGCATTTTTATATTACTTATAGGTAGCTGTCGACTGATACACCTAGAGATGAAGTGCAGTATTCGTTATCAAATTTTTTACCTAGAAATTTAAAAGGTTCAGCCGCTTCAGAAATCATAGAAACGCTTTTACCGCCAATTATCAATCCCTAATCTGGTGAGTATATTTGCTATTTTGTCTTCTCAGACATAGACACTGACAATACTTGACGTTAATTTTTCATAGCGAGCTGAAGATACTGGCGCATACGCCACTATCAAGTACAGATATTATTGTTATACCCAGTTTAAGCGAGCCCAAACAGCCTTGGGTTTATCTCGTTATATTCTACCGCTGCACTAATCAAACACACCTCGACAACCTCGTTGCACCTTTGGAACGCCGACTCCATACGCCGACGCAGTTGCCCAGCAAATCCCTTTTGCTCAGTCTCAGTCACAGGAATAACATTTATCATATATTTCATCTAATATTTCATCTCATTCATCTTCTGTTCCATCCCTACTCTTTCGCTCTGCGTAGCTATTTATAGCTCCGTCTTCCGCCGTTCTGGACAAAGCGTATCGAGTGGTAGTCTCCAACACTGCACTAGTCAGCACTTCTCACACTAATATTGTGCGCCCTTATGGTGCTGGTGGTAGATGGAATGCCATAACCTTAGGGATTGCTACGGGCGAGCCTTTCATCATCGACCCTTTATAATAAAGAAATGTATTAATTGTTTCAACTTACAAATTAAAATTTCAGTTAAAGTGTCAACATCAACGCACATGCTGCTAATAAAATTTATTAAGAAAATTAAGAAAATTTATTACGTATATTAATTACATTACATTATGTCTAATAGACTTTGAAATGATTACACTGCATCATTGTTGTTATGAAAGCGATGTTCAAATGCAATTTACTTAAAAATACATAGTTGAAGCCATCATGGAGTTTGCGTCAATCTGGGTATTTTAATTAATTATATAACCTTTTGTTCAGTGTACTTCACAGTTACCTATAAACTTTATTTTTGTTTTGGCTGGTACCAGCTCCAAAAATAACGAATATTAAGTACTTAAAAGGTATTTAAGTATCAGTAATTTCATTTATTGTTTTATTTTTATTTTAAATTAATTAAAATATTACTTTCTACTTTTTAGTTTTTATTAAGTTTGTTCTTGTCTACTATTGAGTGTAGGCTTCGATATTATCGAATGAGTATTATATTATAACGGGACTTATTACTATTTACAATTTTATATAAAACAAAAATTTAATTCCGTATAACTTGATCAAATCAAAACATCCCATATTTATAGCATTAATATGGGACCAACTATAAAATATGACCTATCTACAAAAACATATGAAATAATCAAAATCTATTCGTGGTACTAGTAATCGGGTATCAAATGTACTATAAAAACTAACAATACACCTTACTAAAAAAAATACTATTATTTATTTATTTATATAAAAAAAAATAGTACTTTATTAAAAATGTAAGTTATTGATATTATTCCTTTTATATTATTACTCTATCAGTAATTCAAGCATTCATTCATTTAGAAGTTAATATCGGCAAACAAGAAGACCCAGAGGGTGTCTAGCCAATTATCTGTCCGATATTTGGTTTTCGGCATACGGGTACGCGACCCCGGGACCTCGAGCCACCACTTTCATAACCCGATCCAATCCATGTAAGTGGTGTCCCTCCCCTATATTCCAAGTCTTTCTGCCTCTTATTCCCTTTCCTTTCTTGGTTTCTCCCAGTAATGGGTTTGGAGGTCAGATGGCAATCGCTCCACTAAAAACCACTTCGCCACTCGTATGGACCGATTTGGAAAAAAGCTGGGTATGGCTAGGGCGTCGCCGTTAAACGACGCGCAGGCACATCGCCCTACACCTGCGATAAGTGGGCAAGGGCTACCGTGTCAAGTACGGGCACGGCTAACGACGTTAGTACCCAGACGGAAACTCCGCTTTGCAACATGGAATATTGGCTCTCTAACCGGACGATGCAGAGAACTCGCAGATGTACTCATGAGACGTCGGGTCCAGTGTGCTTTCCTTCAGGAAACTCGCTGGAAGGGCAATAAGTCTCGTAACATCGGGCAGGGTTACCGCCTTTTATACACACCTACAGGCAAAAACGGTGTGGCGGTAGCGCTTTCTGAAGAGCTTCAGAATGGGCTTCTTGAAGTGGACGTCGCTGCAACCGCTTGATGCGGATAAAGGTACTGATCGAGGGCGTTATCATAAACTTAATCAGTGCTTATACTCCCCAGGCAGGTTGTAGCGCGGCTGAAAAGGAGACCTTCTGGGAGCAGTATGAAGAGGTCCTACTCGCTATACCGTCTACCGAAGCAATCTTAGTTGGGGGGTACTTGAACGGTCACGTGGGTAGGGTCGCTGAGGTGTATGAACGTGTTCACGGGGGTTTTGGATATGGTCTTCGCAATGCAGAGGGAGAAAATATTCTAAGAACCTGCATTGCGTCTGATCTGGCTATCGTGAACACTTTCTTCCAGAAGAAACCTCAGCACCTTATAACGTATAAGAACGGGTCCCACTCAACTCAAATTGATTATTTGCTGACTAGACGGTGTCATACAGGCAGGGTGACCAACTGTAAGGTCATTCCCGGCGAAAGCCTGACGGCCCCAACATCGTCTCCTTGTCATGGACTATAATGTTACTCCGAAAAAGAAAGTAGCTGAGAAACGCAAGCCTAGGATTAAGTGGTGGTTGTTGAATGGGCCGATGCAGACCGACGTCTTGGCGGAGGTGGAGAGTCAAAATCTACTGACTAACACCGAGACCGCTCAGACTGCATGGGATCGAGCTCATTCAGCAATCATTGCGGCGGGCAAGCGAGTTCTTGGTGTTACTAAGGGTGGGCGTGTCATCGACGGGGAGACATGGTGGTGGAATGACCAGGTGCAGGGGGTGATTCAGGAAAAGAAGGCTGCGTTTAAAGAGTGGCAGCATTCCAACTCTCCTGAAGACAGACTGGAGTACATAGCAGCGAAACGGGCCAGCAAAAGAGCTGTAGCCAGAGCCCGCAGAGAAAGTTTGTCGCCATTGTACGATAAACTTGAAACTGTGGAGGGGCAGAAGCTCATATACAAACTGGCTCGTGCTCGAGATAAAGCGACTGCAGGATATTACAAAATGTCTTTGCGTCAGAGATTCTCGGGGCACGTTGCTTTGTAGTCATGCCTCTGTGAAGGAGAGATGGAGAAGCTACTTTAAGGAGCTGCTGAACACTCAGCAGTCTTGTAGTCTTCCTTCTGAATTATGTCCTAACCTCGGACTTATTGCTCCAATAACCCGTGCCGAAACTCGTCTTCGACGCATGAAGAACGGAAAAGCGGTAGGACCTGACGACATCCCAATCAAGGCGTGGATGAATCGTTGGGCGCTCTCGGTGTGCTTATACTTACTGACCTGTTTAACCATATCTTGAATACTGGAAAGATGCCACATCAGTGGCGGTAGAGCTTTATTATCCCTATTTACAAAGGAAGGGGCAGTGTTCAAGATTGCGGTAGTTACAGGGGCATTAAAATTACGAACCACAATATGAAGCTCTTCGAGCGCATGATCGGCCTCAGGCTCTGCCAAGAATGTACTGTCTCTGAGTCTCAGTATGGGTTTCAACCAGGATCAGGCACTATGGACGCCATTTTTGCCCTCAGAACTTTGATGGAGGCTTACAGGGAAAAAAGGAGAGCTCTGCATGTGGCCTTTTTGGACCTGCAGAAGGCCTTTGACTGTGTGCCACGTCAGTGTATCTGGTGGGCATTGCGATCCAAGGGGATCCCTGAAGCCTATATTGAGGTTATCAGAGATAGTGTACAACGACTCCGCTTCAGTGGTTAGGACCGCTGTTGGTGACACCAAGCCCTTCCCGATTACAGTAGGGGTTCACCAGGGCTCAGCTCTTAGTCCGTTCTTATTCAATGTAGTGCTGGATACTGTCTCGGCTCACATTCCAATGCCAGCCTCCGTGGCTGATGATGTATGCCGATGACATAGTACTCATCGACGAGAACCGACTGATGCTGGAGCGTAAAGTGAACGCCTGGAAGGGTGCGCTTGAGAACGGTGGTCTCAAACTGAATGTGTCGAAGACCGAGTACATGGCTTGCGGGAACCCGGACTCGAGCACCATCCATATCGAGCCTGAGCCAGCCGTTAAGTCGGAGAAGTTCAGGTACCTTGGAGCCGTTATGCATGAGTCTGGAGGCATCGACCACGACATCCATGCCCGTATAAAGCTGCCTGGGCCAAATGGCGGGAGGTCACTGGTGTGGTCTGCAATAGCAGAATACCGCCCAAGCTCAAGGGACTGATATACAAGAGCATTATCCGACCGGTTCTTATATACGGCAGCGAATGTTGGCCAACATTATCTCGGCACACTCAGGAGCTTCACGTCACGGAGATGAAGATGCTGAGATGGATGTGTGGCGTTACGCGGTCCGACCGCATACGCAACACATTCATTCGAGGTAGTCTTGGGGTCCGTGACGTAGCGGATAAGCTCCAAGAGCGTCGCCTGAGATGGTATGGCCATGTTATGCGCCGATCTGAGAACTATGTCGGAAGGAAGTGCATTGACATGTCTGTCCCTGGAGTTAGACCACCCGGACGCCCAAGGAAGCAATGGCTGGATGTCGTGACACAAGACATGAGAGCCAATAAATTGTCCACTGAGGATGTTAAAGACCGTGCAAAGTGGAGTAGGCTTAGTCGGAAGGCAGTAGAAACCCTGGCAAAAGCCGGGACTAATGCCAAGAAGAAGAAGAGATCGGCAAACAAGAATTTGGAGTTTAGGATTGGTACCTTTTTATAATTACCATAATATAATGTTTGAAGAATTACTAATCCTGTAGTCCACAACTAGTTTTCTATATGTATAAAATAATATTTGAAAATTATTTCTCATTACTAATAATTATTGTAGAATTGAGTCTTCCGTCATCATCAGCTCACTAATACGATCAAAAATGATGACTGCAAAAAGCAAATATATGTTTTGTCATAAAAGTAACACCTATAAAATGTGAAGGTTTCCACCTCAGAAGTAACCTCAGAAGTACGCTCTTTCTAGTAAAAAAAAGAAGAATAATTCAATTCGGTTCACAAATGACTGAGAAATCAAGGGACATGTATAAAAATATATACATATCCAACATAGAATCTCTTCCTTTTTAGAAGGCGATAAAAAGCCTGTAACGTGAATGTAATAATATAATTAATAGCCTTAGTCAAGGATATGCCATATATTTATTTAAGGAAAATAATAAATGAAACTAAACTGAATATTACTATATTTATTTAAGGAAAATAATAAATGAAACTAACTAAATGAAAATAAGACAATTTTTGCCGTTGCCTTGGCAAAAATTGTCTTATTTTTATAACATGCAACACGCAATGCTATAATATAATAATATGGTGAACCTATAATTTGCCTTACTTTAACCATATACCTAGTACAACCTTGTATATCTATGATATTTATGCACTTTTTATATTAAACAGCTTTTTGAAATATCAGCAATATTTTTAAACGAATGTATGAATAGGTACAGCAAATATTTTTAATTTACGTAAATATTTATAATTTGCAATATAATATTATGTTGATACACAATATTACCATCCATTATATGGAACAAACAATTTTTACTAGAAAGCTTAATATCGAAGTTCAACCTTGAAAATCTACTGTCATTGAAGCTTTGTCTTGTACAGAAAATTTTAGGAACTTCAAGCGATTGATTAGTTTTTTTATTTTAACCGCCATAAATCAAACAAAAAATATCGATTTTTTTTTGTTTCTTGATTGAATTTCTAAGTTTCATTTTCTAAGTAGAACTTAACATTTAATCTTTTTATTTGGATAATGAGATGCCATTGGATTCTGTCCTCTTTTAAAACTTTTTATGGCAACTCATTGCGCAAAAGTTTACGTCATAGTCGTAGAATGTCTAAAAATAATAGGGAAGTTAGCTATAGACTTCAAAAAGCATTAATTTATGTAAAGTGAGGTTACTTTTAATACTAATTGAAAGTTTTAAAAAAGCTTCTCATGAAACATTTAATTATAACGTTGAATACGAAACCATATTGAGCTAATGTACGAATAGTACTCGCAAACTGAGAGTTTCGTACCAATTTAATGATACTTCAATACTTTCAGCGCAAAGTAAAACTTGACAAATTTAAATTTACGGGTGTATGCATTAATTTTGTATGAAACATATAAGTCTGTAATAGTTTTAATAACGGATGAATCGATTTTGACTTTTTTTGTTGTTTGGCAACATAATCGAAAGTGTCCTTAGCGATGATTCAGGAAAATATATTGATTCGTTTGAAGATCCCTTTTCTAGTCGATGAAAGCCAGTAAGCAACTTCTACTGGTCTGATCGATTCCGTACGTACTATGTTACTTTAACAATATTACCTATACATGGCAACCTGCAATCTGTAGGATATCCAACTGCTCATCAACTTATAGCAGATACATCTTTGGGCTCGTCGCCATTTAATGGCCTCAATAATAGAACTTAGATGCAGTCAGGTAAGTATATGAATTAAAAATGTTGTATATGTAACTTTAAGTTTTTAGATAAACGTATACAAATTTAAATACAGCGGGATCTGAACCCACTGTATCAAATTCCCCAACATTACTTAACTTACAAATTATTTAAGCTGAAATCCTCAATATATATTATTAGTTTTGCTTTTTTAAAGCTTTTTGTCCCGACAAATTATAGTTTATTAATTTTTTTTTTATCTCGATACACGCTATCTTGAGAAAAACTATCATGACAAACGGACAGACAAACAGGCGTACAACAAAATGATGCCCATGTTATCTTTTTGAGGTACAGTACCATAAAAAGTAGTTACAATATAAACAGCAGAGATTATGGCTATTAAAATATCGCAATCGAATAATTTTTGATTACTTTTATGCGTTTAATTGTATAAGCCCTGATTGTAAGTGCCCGAGTGGGCGTGAAATTAAATAACTAAAGTTATTTTCATAACTTGACATTTAAATTATTTTTATAACGTCACCACTCAACTCGTCAATGTTTCGAATTGGGGCGGAATATGGATAAGTTATTAATTCCTACCCTGCTATGCGGGATAAAACAATGAAGCTTTTAAAAAATATACTAAGTTAATTTTTATACGAATTTTTATATGAATTTCAATTTTGATATAATACTTAAAATTGAAGCCTTAAAGATTTCTTTCATAACTAGTATTAAAGATTCCTAGCTACGAGTTTAAAAATTGAATGTATTGTTATAAGTTACTACATACTAGCAATAGCTTAACGTTATACTCGTATCTGAGCTCCACATAGTTCACCTATTAAAGCAAATGACTATAAATTCCAGTTTAAAAATCTATGTTACTTATTTTTGGTAATGAAAAAAAATAAAGGTGACTGTTGATGTATATAGTTGACTTCAATTATTTAAAAAATAAATTGTGTGCGTATAAAGTACACGTGTCAGAGGTGAACTAATTCCTTTGGTTAACTAATTATATCTCTTTTACATTTATACTAACAAAAGCTCTAGATTTCCGAGACTCCTCTAAGTCTAGAAAAAAAGAACATATATGTTGGAAATGTAATTAATTTAATTATAATTAATTATTTAATTACTTTATTTTATTCCATTTATTCATTACTTATTCGTCACTTTTATTAATTATTTAATTTATAATTAAATAATAAAAGTGTCAAAAATTAATTCAAATTACAGTATTTGTTTTTAAGTTTAAGTTAATGATTACTTGTTATTTAGTATTTATTAATGTATTTATATGATTTACAAAAGGTTACCCAATGGGTATCGTGTTATATGGACACTTCGCCATTATAAAAACGTCCCACATCGTCCCTGTCACATTACTGCGTTTCATCTATAAAAATTTAATCCTCACGAGTCATGCGCGCAAACACATTACATGAATAAGGCCGCAGACAGGAAAACCTATCGTGCGTTTACCAATAATTAATTAATTAACTCATTTATAATTAATTATAGGCTATAACGGCTAAACGAAGCCATAGGAATATAGTTATTTTGTTCATTTTATTTATTTTATAATATATATTATATTTACACGGTTACATGTTATGGTGGATTGAATACAAAAGAGGAATAGCTTGATCAATGTTAAAAGATCAACACTGCAACGATATTCTTCGCACGATCAATTCTTCAAACTTTGCAGCAAGTTTTCAAGTATCATATAAATTTATGATTTTAATATTTTTTACTGTCTGTAAGCTTATTGTACACGCGCATCTTCGGAACTATTAATAGGTTTGAGCAATTTTTGTATATATAATGATATAGACCTTGACACTGTCATTAACCTCTTCATACATGCTCTCTGGGGCGTCCTCATACTTTTTACGTCATGCTTTTTTGTCTTCAAGGAGTGACACAAAGTGACATGGGTGTGCAAGTGGGTGACTTTAAGATGAATTGCTTGCTATACGCAGATGATGCAGTGATTATTGCATCATCTGAATGCGAGTTGCAAGCATTGGTCTAAGCCTGAATGCAACTAAGACAAAGGTTCTCGTATTTGAAAGATACGAAGAAATTACGAAACGCAAGACTTTTTTGAATGGAACTTAATAGAACAAGTGAATGAATGAGTGTATGAATTTAGTATATCTGGGAAGTATATTAAGTAGAGATGGAAGATACGAAATGGACGTGGAAAGGCGTATTGCTATCGGTAACAGAACGAACGATGCCTTAACTGCATTGTTGAGATAGCGAAATGGAGATACCATCGAGGATGTCAAAGGTTGAAAATTGAAGAAGAACGTGTGATGAAAGAATGGTAAAAAAGATACATGAAGCAGAAGTGAATGGTAAAAGAGGTAAGGGGAGACCTCGGTTGACCTTCGAAAACACAGTGTCGAAGATGCTGGTCATGTAAAAACATGCTTTTTGAGATTGAAAATAACTTTAAATATAGTCATCCTGAGTCCTGAGTGATCCATAATCCTTAGTGTGAATTGAACTCAAAACCTTCACGTTTACAATCACAAAATACACCACATCTCCATGATGTCCTTCCGTCCTTCCGATTGTCCGAAACAAATCTTTATTTAATATTATAAAATAGAGTGTATTTGCTTAAACACGCCAAATATCGGGAACTGGCTCATTTGAACATTTATTTTCGTGTAATATATGCATGTAGTTAAATGTAACCGTTACATCAAAACTCAACTAGAGCTACCTCGGACACCTAACATATACTAGCGACCTGCTCGCGGCCTCGCTCGCTTGATCAACTTCTCAAATTTAATTTATATATATTTTTTATATTTTATATATTTATATAATATACATGTATAAAAAATAATTAGTGTGTACAAACTACACATGTTATAATTGAATTTATACTAATCTAAAGCTTTAGATTTCCGAAGCTTTGAGGGAAGAACATATTTTATCTAGACGACACTCACCTATTTCGTTCTTCCTGCGTAATTCTCAATTCTCAATACCGGTAATAAAAAGTAGCCTTAATGTTGCTCTATAACCTTTTCTATTTTATAGTGAAAGTTTAATAAAAATCCGTCCAGCTGTTCCAAAGATTGGCCCGGAAACGCGGAAACACAGATACACTGAAAATATTTTTTAAATATTTGCTTATGTTTTAGTAATGTTAAATATATCCACACAAGTATATGCACTCAAAAGACACAGTTTAATTTTACAAACAGACACACTAATTTCATTTCAAAAAAGGACCTATTTTGCCTTGTGCCAGTCATTGATTAGCTATTGCATATCGTCCTGGGGTGGAGCTCACAGAAGCAATTTGCTGAAGCTCGAGCGGGCGCAGAGAGCGGTATTAAAGGTAGCAACAGGAAAAGAGTATCATTTCCCAACGAAAGAACTCTATGAATATTGCGAAGTTCTTACCGTCCGTCAACTATTTTTTCTGCAGATAATTTTGAGGCAGCACTTTGAGAACTCCAAAGAAAGTTTCCCGTCTTCTGCAAAAATCCGTTCGATACGAAAATACCGAGTGCAGAGTACTAATGTACGCAAGAGCTTTTTTAGCCACCGATTTTACTACTTTCTTGGTAGCTTCTTGTTTAATCGGTGAAATAATATACTTGATATACAACCAGAAAATAAATATAAGTACAAAAATATTGTTACTGATTGCTTATTAAAACTGTCATATGACGAAACTGAGAATATGATTAAGATTATCAAATGAAGTTTTGAAGTTCCATTACATAAATATCTAAAATTTTATTTCACACATACATACATACACCCACATTTCACATATACACGTGCACACACACACATTTCACAGGAACGCACACATATAAATAACTATAATTTTTTCCAATCACTTTACTGTGACACTGGAAGGTAGCCGGTGCTTATAGCACAGGGTAAACCTAATTAAGCACCGGCAGTAATATTTTTGTGACTGTCTAGCTCATGTATTGAAATGAATAATACTTTTGTAATATGCTAATGCTATGCTGTGTAATACTTTGTAATGCATGGCCTATGAATAAATAAAATAAATAAATATAAATTTCATTTATATATATAGATATATAGTAGTATAGATGTATATATTATGGTTCATATATCCTCTTTGTTATTAGAAGAAGTTACCGGCTAAAGTTAATAATTAAAAAGATTAAATATTGTCTCGGATGATATTCCGATATAATGTTACAACATTCTTACATTGCCTTAATATATTACATAGTAAATTAAACTAACCTGTCAAAAGATATCCCAGTAAGTGTGAAGACGCTCGCCGCTACAGTCACGTTGGCAATAAAGTTACTAAGCTTGCAGTAGCGCACCCCAAACACCCAATCACTGAAAATTTAATCATACATTAATATTTTTTCGTTACACTTTCATGTAAAATTTTTACAATTGATCAATTTTCAAGTTTAAGAAACAAAATTACCCTTATTTATGCTGAAAGTTCTGAAGAAAAGAAAAGAAAAGAAAGCTTGCTTCCTAATTAGTCAACAGAATACCATGTGGGCATAATCCAACTTGAGTGGTTTGGTGAAGTCAAGAGTGAATGAGCCATATTTTCGCGAAAAAGTTATCAAAACATCGGCACAAGTGTATCAAGATAGTATTCTTGAGAGAGTAATTAAGCCCCTTCACATCACGTTATTCAATATCCTTGATTGGTCCTTTCAGCGAGACTTATTCTCTCTCTTTCATAAAGCTCCATTCACCCAATTTTAGTTACGAACGTTCCGTGTTTCATTAGAGCCAATGACTCGCCGTCATCTAGTCCTGATCTTAATTTACTGAATTTTGATTTATAGCCAGTTTTTAGAAAATATAGCTCTAAATCCCTAACAACCCATACGTTTAGCAGTGAAGAATTTTCCCAAAGGAAGAGTGTATGGTGCTATTGATTAAAGGACTATATTGCAGCCAATGGAGACCACTTCGAATTAGCCTTATATATATATTTTTTTTATTTTATATTAATGTATTAAACTGTAATAATTACAAATGTTACGTACAAAAATCGTGTAAAAAGAAAAAAAAAGATAAGCATTCTTTATAATAATATTCATGGCACCGTATAAAACCTTATTTTATACGAGTACTTCCTAGCCTATGTAAGGAAATATAGTTTTGAAGTTTGGAAGTTTGACATACGTACGCTGTAAATAAGTGGATGATCCCTGTTGAAAAATATCCATACTATTGAGCGTACCGTAGTAGCCTAGTGAATTAACCACAGGCACGCATAAACCCTCCGCATAAAACCCTCGTCACGAGTGAAACGAATCCGTGACAGGAAACGTATCTTAAAGTTGAAATTACAATATGACATCTAAATGACAATAACAGTATTTTCAGTATTACAAACTATGTTGGACTTAAATTTAACCCTACCAAAAGTTCGCATTCCAAAAATTCGATTATATTATTTTATAGTCTGTACCAATATAAAATGCTTAGTGGAGATACCAATGTAGTACTCTTTAAAGAAAAACACCGATTGAGTCAAAGTATATTGATTACTGATAATTACTCATTAGAAGCGAGGGAATTTTCATTAAGGAGTATCAACATTACATAATATATTAATAAAACAATTATAAATAACACATAAACTACTGAATTCATTTTAAATAGTAATGTTCTTAATTATATAATTCATATCAACATGGGTTATCTTTCTAAAGAAATTAAAATCCTTATGAAAGTTATATTGTAAATGTAGCTGAACGTATTAACAATTTTATAATAAAAGTCACTACTATTTTATAAGTGTGCTGCAAGTATCAGAACATGAACTGAATTCAGTAAACAAACTTGTAAAGAAAACATAAAAATTTTTGAACGCAGAGGGACTTGAACCGACGCCTCATGGCGCCGTCCAAGCGCTCTGACCACTAAGCCATGCATTCTTCCTCACGCTGCGTCGAAATTCTATTATACTTTTTACAACTTATTAAGTTGTATAAGTATTTTTTCTATCTTAAGTGAGGATTAACACTTTAAAAAATCAATAAAATATACAAACGTGTAGTTCAAACTAGCGAAGTCGCAGTCTGTTAGCTAGTCGGAATGATCATTTAAAGAGATTTTCCGCCGAGTACTAAAAATATCTTCGAAATGGGCAATCACTTGTATTAATATGCCACTAAATAGTTGGCTAATTAAGCGATAACGCTGGTAGCAATATTACGGAACAGATTGATAAAACTGTCATTTTAGTAGGATCACTTATCAATTAGAAAATTCAAAATATTATTTATTCATATAGACTTTACAAGCACTTTTGAATCGTCGAATCAACATGTCGCTAACACAGTCTATAAACAAATAAACCTTTGCTTTTTCTATTAAGATTGTAGATCTTTAAATTTACTTCGCTGTAAAGTAAAGAAAGCAATAAAAATAGCACCCGTTATACTTTAAATTCATATTTTTTATACATTTATTTTTTATACCTTAAAAAGAATTGCCAACAAAATCGTGATAAAATGCCTAAATTTTGCTAACTTAAGGTCCTTAAAGAGACATTTTATTGTATTGTTTAGGTATAGAACATATAATGTTTGAAGTCAATTCGCTGTTCATATTTAACAAATAGAAGACTTAGTCAAAACAAACAGTATCAAAGTCTGTACTTTATGAAGCTTGGAGGATTCAGCAGCTTATCTTAACTGATGATGTGCTGGAGTTTAAGCGACATTCTTGCTGTGACTGTGTCAAATAATGTTCACTTGGAATATTATGCATAGTGTTTCAACAACGCACATCAAAGTATATAAGGGATTAAAGGCATGCGAAGAACAATATTCGATAACATTGCTATAGACGACAATCGTCAGATGTATAATAAATTAATCTTACAATATAGGTGATTATATCCTTCTTAGATGGAATGAAGGTATTCATCCTGGGGAAATAGTTTCAGGTTCTGAAGAAGGCACTTTCTTTAAGAGTACGTTTAAAATACGAGCAAATATGCTAAATAGATCATTTAGAGAAAATTGAAACCTTTACGTTGATAAGGGTTGTAATTCGGTAATAGTAATTGTAATAAACTCAAAAATCTCAAATAATCTACTCGAAGTTTTTAATTTTGTTTTTGTTTTTAATTAATTGAGACTGAATGAATAAATTATAAAATAAGAGATGTTTTATTATTGGTGTATTACTTACCAGTTAATTTTCAAAAAGTATAATTGATATTATTGATGAGTTTATGTGATTGATGATTGTGATTGATGATTTTTATTCTATTACAACTACTAGTAGTTAGTAATAATAAATTTTACAATATTTTAAAGTTTACTTTGATATTTATGATACTTACTTGTACTTAAATTGTTTTCTTAATAATAGAAATATATTTTATAATAATATACATTATAAATTATAACAATATTTATTATTAAATATCCAAATACCCATGGATTTTTATACATTATTCCCTCACCGAAATTCTTATTCCCTCTCCCACAAGATTTACAATTACCATCGTAATTCCCTGGAAACTTGAATATTCTGCGGACCACTATAGTGTCAAAACCTAACAACCTATGTACCATAAATAAAACTAAGAAAATATACAAAATTATTATTTTTGAATTATTGTTAATATGATTTGTATTGAAATTTTAAGATTACGAACTACCTAAATATTGTATTTTGAGCCTTCGAATACCTTTTAAAAAGGGTATCGTATGAAATTATAAAACCATGACCTATATATTCGTATATATACGACCGACATGTTCGATATATCCTCTTGGGCCCAAGTCACAAGTAAACGAATATCTTGATTAATGTTTATTTCAGGATTTTCTAAGAACAAGTGAAATCATTTTCTATAACAGCCAAAGTATCATATGTCTACTTCCTCTTCTTAGCATTATCCCGGCCTATTGCCAGGGTCTGCTTTCCTACTTAATCTACTCCACTTTGCACGGTCTTGAGCATCCTCAGTGGTTAGTCCATTGGCTCTCATGTCCTGCGTCACGACGTCCAGCCATCGCTTCCTTGGGCGTCCGGGGGGTCTTACTCCAGGGACAGACATATCAAGGCATTTTCTTCCGACGTAGTTCTTAGGTCGGCGCAAAACGTGGCCATACCATCTCAGACGCACTTGGAGCTTATCCGCTACGTCACGGACCCCAAGACTACCTCGAATGGGTATATTTCTTTTGATACATACATTTTTATTTTACTATACAACATGACAAGTAAATAGCAACAGTTAGTTACTTAAAAATTAACTTCGAATTATTACTTAAGAATTATCATATCTTCATTATGATGAAGTCGGCAAGGCGGAAACTTCGAACTGGTAAACAAGCATGGTCCTATAAAACGCAAGCAAATCACTTTAAGTAATAAAGAAATGTAATTTTAAGTAGCTAGATGTCTATATAAAACTGCAAACATAAAATTATCGCAAGTATCATATATAATACCTGGGTGCCAGGAGCGTTTATTCTAATTTTTTTGGCATTTTGTATGAAAATCTTTGCTACGCTACGTAGCAAAATAATCAGGGTACTTGCCATTGACTCAGAGTTATGAAATTTGGAAATCAGCTAAAAATACGAAAATTTAAAATTTATAAGTAAGTCCCAGAAAAGAAACCATTACAAATTTATATCTGTATTTTTTTATCCTTTTTTTATATTTACGCACATTTCGTAGAAAGATTCGTAGATATTCGTTAATGATTCGTTGCATACATACCATAACGTAAACAATTTAATTTAATTGATTATTGTAATAGCTATCAATGTATTATTGTATATCAATATAATTTATCGTATTATAGTTCTATTCTATTCTTCCTAGTTGCGGCTTTGCTGGGCCTTGCAGCCGAGTATCACTGCGACCATTTATTTTTGGCTCCCTTTCGTGCCAGTATATCTGCCTGTTCATTTCCCTCGATGCCAGCGAGCCCTGGAACCCATCTCAGAATTACTAGGTTGTTGTTCCCCAGAGTGTTCAAGGTCTGCTTGCAGTTTTAGACCAGCTTTGATTGCGTCGCATCTGATGCTATAGCCAAGAGTGCAGCTTAACTATCTGAATTAATATAGATAGTATGATTAAGGTAGTAGTTTTGCAGATTGGTTGTCGCACATTCTAGAATGGCGTATATCTCTGCCTGGAATACCAAAGAATATTTTCCCATATTCAGACTTATTGTCTTTTTTGGAGATTCTTCCATATCCTACCTCAGAGCCGCATTTGGAGCCGTCAGAGTACCACCTCAAGCTTCCATTTTTCCACTATTATATATATTTTCTACTACTATTATATATATTTCTTTCCTATAGCTGGTTATAATTATAATTGTTTCTTTCCACCCTTTACGTTTGTTCGAAGAGATGGCTACAAAGCTTAGATCGCCTTTAGTACATTGTCTTTTTTTATTATTTATGTATGACTGTTTAATAATTTGCAATACGATGTACGAGTAAAGTAATAATAATAAACAACCAAATAAATATTTTTAAAGAAGGCCCATACGTGTCAAATAGTTAATACTAAAACTTACAAAAATTGAATAATGAGGCCATTATGGCGCATTGGAACGTCATCTGACTGCAGATGCAATAGCCGTGGGGTCATTTCCCAACTTCGGAAAATGATTTATTTTCTTTTCTCTACCCGGGCAAGACAAAGAATGGAATTCAATTCTGTTAGTCAACGCGCAATATCTTTACTTCAGACAGAAAATGGAAAATAGAATGCCACTAGATTTCCTCTGCTTATAAATTAGTTTAATGTATGTGCGAATTGTTTAGTAAACCAAACAAAAGCTACTCGATAGTAAAATAATAATTAAAATACTATTATCCGCAACGAATGAAGAATCCGACCTGAAACTTGTAGAATAATGCATATGCATATTTCTTATATAATGAAAGTAGTACAGGGTATAATATTTTCTTTATTTGTATAGGCGTATAGTACAAAATCTTCAAAGACATAATTCAGAATTTTACTTTTACACATTTAGAATTAAGTCGATAGTAATCCTCCTTAATATCATAAATATAAATTTATATCAATTTTTATTAACTACATATTTTTAAGCTTCACGTTGTTTCCCGCACATTTCTGGGTAGGCAGAGGGAATCGTAGGCAGAAGGAACTTAGTGTTAAGACAATCCGTTCCCCGCTTTCTTTCGAGGCATTTTGTGGTGAGCGTGACCAAAACAAAGAAAATGAACTTAATTCATTCTCTCTGAGTGGTAATGGAATATACACATAATGAAATGAAAATAAAAATTGAATTTTTACAAGTATTAAAACAAAATAAACTTTTAAAATAAAAGCACATCCGCATTTTACAAAATTCAACACACAAATGAAGCGTTTATTTATATTTCCGTTTAACGTAGGTAGGTTAACGTTAGGTAGGTAGGTAGGTTTAACGTAGTGGCTAATGACCATATTATAATTCTGACCAATCCTGTCCAATCAAATCGTAAAAACGCTTTTATTTCAAATGTTAATATTTTCTCTGCTAGAATTTACGCTATAGATTCACGTAAAGTTAAAATTTACAAAGCTCTTAGTTAGTGTTGAGGTCTATTATACTCAATACATTACCTACGATATAGTATGCCTAGCTGGAAATCTGCTTACAAAAGCGCTGATTAAAAAAGAGTGGACTGTATATAAGTATATGTGTTCAAATTAAAAGATAAGCCCGACAAAAAAGCTCGTGAGTTAGTGCTTGAGATTCTTTCTATAACAGAAGATGGTATGTGAATGAGGTTGAGCCGAAATTACAACACGACGAAGGACGAGCAAATAACCTGACTGTCACCTGTCGCTATTTAAGACTCGCTGTCGTTCCACTACCACGCTCGATACACGGCATTCCTGATAAAAACCAATGAGCCAGAGAAGTCCTGAAGACATAGCTCGCAACATAAAATATACCTTTATTTTCGAACGTGGTGTTACAAATAAATCAAAAAGAATCAACGAGAGTAGGTAATTAGAAGTCTATGGCAATAGATAGTACTAACCAAAGAACGAAAAATAACAATATAAATTTTTTACATATGAATGCACAAAATTAATTAAAATAATAAAATGTTATCTACAATTCTTCCTTTCTTTTAATTCCCTTTATATAAAACGTGGCAGTGTCGAGCTTCATTCTGTAGACGATTATATACCACTTGCATTTTGTATAAAAGAAGATCTAAGGCATTTCAAACAATATTAAATATTTCCTTATTTCCAGTTTAATTTTGTTTTTAATTTATCTTTTAAAGAGATTATACAGTAAAATAGAGATATACCGTACACTATAAGAAAATATATGTTAAAAAAAGTTCTAGTTAAAATACAATCTTCACCTATAACAAATTATAATAAATTTTTATTAATAATTTTTTTATTCTATACGAAATATAGTAGGTTAGTAATACATAATATTTTACAAGGATATCAGTTTATTGTTTTATTTATTATATTCACATAAAAATTACATTAAGGACTAAACACAAACATTAACAAACATTGAACCTTATATAGAACGGTGTAGTTTCAGCGGAGGTACCTCAAAAGGTAAACACGGGACCCTATTACTAAGCCTCCGCTGTCTCTATCGTCTGTCTGTCTATCACCTGGCTGTATCTAATAAGCCATGATAGCTAGAAAGCTGAAATTTTCACAAATTATGTATTGCCGTCGCCGCTATAACAATAAATACTAAAATATAAAATTATTTGGTCAGCAAAATACCGTCATGAAATAGGTACGGAACCCTCGGTGCGCGAGTACTACTCGCATTTGACCAATATTATTATGTAAAAAGAAACCAATCAATAAAATTCAACGCCATCCTGGGCCTTACGAAATTAAACTAAAATTAATAAAATCATAAATTCAATTCTTCAATGGCTTGAATTTTCACGGAACTTGAAAGATATATGAAAATTATATTTCAAATATATATATGGCCAACAAATACCATTAGCGAAATTAAAGTATATACGAAAAAGAATGAACAATGAAATTGTATAAAACAGCCATAAGGTTTAATTTTTATGGAACCTTAACTCTTAAAAAGCTGTGATAAGAACATTGTTATAAATACTATTGTACATGTCATATTATTTAAATTACTGTTTAAACAGTGTTATTTCAAGTATAGCATTATTGGCACCTTAATTTCGATTAAATCATTGCAATATTTGTATATGAGAAAAAAATTATTCTTTAATAAATATACAATATATTTAATACAGAAATTAAAAGTATAAAAAAGAAATATTATAATTATAATAAATAGAAGGGTGAGATATTATCTTAATAAAGAATATTTTTTGTTATTTCAAAGCTATTGTGAATCTGTACCTCTCAGTCTGAGTTGCTAACAGTAAAACAGTTTCATTACGCCACACAGGCCCTAAGATGAAATATCCAGGACATAAATATTTAAAATATCTATTTATTTGATTTTTTTTAATATTCTGATAATGTGATTGGCATACATCCAAAATGTCTCTACAAGTACATAATTTAGTCTCCCGAAGAAATATTACGGGTATAATAACTAACCTTAAACTGAGAGAAAATTAATTAAATAGTACAAAAATATATTTCAAACTTTCGTTTTATAGTATTTCTAATTGTACTTTAAAGCAAATAAGTTTTAATATCAGCGCGAATTTCTACCCGTATTTTAAGTTAACAAGGTAAAAGCGACTGAGGTCGCTTTTAATATATACGGGTCTCAAAATAGACGGAGATTACGTTTAAAATAGACGGGTATTAGAGATGTTGTTTAATTTTAGCGCTTTCATGGGGAAGATATTCAACGTGACAATATGTTTTATTATAGCTTAACTTAAAACTTTTCTCATTTGTATTTTCTTACACCAAACCATAATGGCGATGAGCTCCAAAACTCAGTATTACTACTTGCAGAAAGTGTAGAGCCTGTGCCGTCGACTGTCTACAATTTTTTACGGTAAAAAAATTTAACAATATCAACTGAGTTCTGACGTAGATCAAATATATTTAAAATAATATGTTGAATGATTTAATATTTACACCCTTTTGAAGATACAAAGCTTCAATAGGAACCTTTTTGCCACGTCAGGTTTGGGCATTGCAATCTAAAGGGGATCCCTGAAGCCTATTGAGGTTATTAGAGATATGTACAACGACTCCGCTTCAGTGATTAGGGCCGCTATTGGTGACACCAAGCCCTTTCTGATTACAGAAGGGGTTCACCAGGGCTCAGCTCTTAGTCCGCCATTATTCAATGTAGTGCTGGATACTGTTTCGGCTCACATCCAACGCTAGCCTCCGTGGCTGATGATATATGCCGATGACATAGTACTCATCGACGACTGATACTGGAGCGTAAAGTAAACGCCTGGAAGGGTGCGCTTGAGAACGGTGGTGTTAAACTGAATGTATCAAAGACCGAGTACATGGCTTACGGGAACCCGGACTCGAGCACTAACCATATCGGGCCTGAGCCAGCTGTTAAGTCGGGTAAGTTCAGGTACCTTGGATCCGTTATGCATGAGTCTGGAGGCATCTACCACGACATCCATGTCCGTATAAACGCTGCCTGGGCCAAATGGCGGGGGGTCACTGGTGTAGTAGTGTAGTAGTAGCGATAGCAGAATACCGCCCAAGCTTAAAGGACTGTTCTTTTATATGGCAGCGAATATTGGCCAACATTATCTCGGCACACTTAGGAGCTTCACGTCACGAAGATGAAGATGCTGAGGTGGATGTGTGGCGGTACGCGGTCTGACCGCATACGCAACACATTCATTCGAGGTAGTCTTGGGGTCCGTGACGTAGCGGATAAGCTCCAAGAGCGTCGCCTGAGATTTATGTCGGAAGGAAGCGCCTTGATATGTCTGTCCCTGGAGTTAGACCACCCGAACGCCCAAGGAAGCGATGGCTGGACCTCGTGACGCAGGACATGACAGCCAATAGATTGTCCATTGAGAATGTTAAAGACCGTGCAAAGTGGAGTAAGCTTAGTCGGAAGGCAGACATTGGCAAACGGAACCGGGAATAATGCAAAGAAGAAAAAGCTTTGTATCTTCAAAAAGGTGTAAATATTAAATCATTCAACATATTATTTTAAATATATTTGATCTACGTCAGAACTCATTTGATATTGTTATATTTTTTTACCGTAAAAAATTGTAGACAGTAGACGGCACAGGCTCTACACTTTCTGCAAGTAGTAATATTGAGTTTTGGAACTCATTTATATATATATATATATATATATAGATATATATATATATATATATATATATATATATATATATATATATATATACTATATATAATATATATATATATATATATATATATATATATATATATATATATATATATGTATATATAAGTCTGTGCAAAATCAATCTAATAATACTAAGACTTGCCAGCTTACCTCCTTTTAGACGTAGATGCAATTTTAGAAGCGAATGGAAAACTAAAATCTTATTTTATACATTTTATTTTAAAATCTTATAAAAAGTTAACTGTTGTAAATAATAATAAGACAAAGTGCAAAAGTACCTTGTGTGCTTTATTTAAAACACAGATTTAAGGTGATAGTAAAGTTTAACACCTCATACAAGTTTGGCAGAAAAAACGCCAGTAATTAAACACAAACCTAGTGATTAAACAACAGTCTGTTCTCTGTATTTTAACGCACGATAGACCTGGAAGGGGCTGCATGCATCAGATCTTTTGACTGAATGTACATCAAAAAGGTTTTTGTGCTTTTGTGGACATGGAGAAGGTGATTAACAGGGTTTTAAGACATTATTTATGGGAGATACTGCCCCAATGTACGCAGATGATGCAGTGCTAATTGCAGACATTGGTTTCCACTCTGAAAGATGGGTGTGGAAATAATGATGTTGAAAGAGATGAAGAAAAGACGGAATGCAAGATTTTTATAAACAAGTGCAGCGTTGACGCTTCATTCTCTCTAGCTACCCTGCTAGGGATACAGCGTAAAGCTACGGTCATATATATGTATACATAAAAAAATCTTTTACTAATTCAGCGACTGATCTGATACCTCAGTAAATATCTGAATTAATTAACCGTCAGGTCCTCGGGGAATGTAGGGAAGTACAACAAGCGAATTTCCGTATTATCCTATGAGAAAAAAATACCAATAATTTTTATTATATTTTATAAAAATAAAAGGCGATAATATGCTAAGAAAATTTCTTTAGTAGTTAAGTAAGTAATCGACTACCAAGGTACTCACGTCTTAAAACTTTTAGTTCATGTTAGTTCAGTTGTATACTAAGTTGGTTAAGTAAGCATCAGCAAATTTACCTGTGCAGCATATATATGAAGTTGAAGAGGCAATTGAGGGACGCCATCATCAGGTCAGCAAAGGACAAGTTGACGAGAAAGTAATTGGTCACCGTTCTCATTCGTCTGTGCGCTGTAATTATATAAAAGTGTGAGTAATATGTAGATATTATAACAGCTAGGCTTTTTAAATTTTAATGCTTTAGCTAAAAGCTAGTTTAATGCTAATACTTTACTTAATACTTAATAAATATTTATATAAAAAAGTATATAGGTACGTAGTATCAATGTCAGGATAAAACAGTGGAAGATTATCTGCCAGTAAACGTTATGATCTCCATTTGAAGAATCGATTGTAAATTTAAAAGCTAATTTCTAAATAATTTTGGAAGCTTTAATGTATATAATAAAAAATATATATTACTGTTTAGTTTAAGAGTGAATTTAAACTTAATTTTTTTTAATAAATCTGTTCTTATATTTAAGATTAGCGTCCCGTTTGCAGCTTTGCCCGCTTGATCGATGTTCTCGGATATAATCTAATATAATGTACATTTTATTTAAGTTGCTTCTGGTTCTGATATAAGAGTGCCAAACGCACAGATAAACAGATAAAAGTTTTAAAAATAGTATTTTGGCCTTTGTCACATTAATAAATGTGCTTAGTAGTCATTTTTGACGTTCATGTTTCATGTACAGACAGCGATCAGTTACAATTTTATGTTGTATGTAATTTTACATTGATTCCAAATTTTCGGATTTATTACAAGAATTTATTTCTTTTAAAATTTACATCGAAATATAGAAAAAGTAAATATAATTGAATGTAGAAAATAGTATATTTTTTATGCAAATGACACGATCCCATAATAAACCCCTATATTTTAAAATTAATTAGTTCGATGTAACGTCAGACGGATAGTGGTATGAAATGGAAAACATATTGTTATTTTATAATATAATGCAGATGACCTATGAGTTTTATACACCCAATTCAACATTGGCGCTCCGGATAAATTTCTATCAACGAATAAGGGTAAACTGTACAAATAAAAAAGATCTTAAATCAAATACATGATCAGTATGCAACATTGAAGATTTTTTTAAAGATTTTTAATGTAATATTAATATTGTTTGAAGCATTGGTGATGTTAATATTGAAAATAGTGTTTATATTTGTCTGGACTAACCAAAGAACAGCGATGTACCTATATAAAACATAAAAAATAAATAGTGTTGTAATGATTTGGATTATTAATTTCAATTGTTAGAAGTGTATTTTGTGATTTTTTAATGCTATAATGTAATAAGCTAGAAAAGATTTATTACAAAAATATTGCATATAAAATGATCGTTTACATTTATGTACATATATTTTTCATGCAAGAAACATAGTGTATACTTATTTTAATAATAGTGATTCGAAAATATACAAATCAGAGAAAATCGATTAATTGTAACCTAATTTCGTAGGTATAAAATTTCAAGACGAACGCGATTCAGTTTACTTAAGCGGGCGAAGCCGCAAGCATAATAACTAGTGAGTTATTAAATAAATATCTTACAATTAATATGATCTTCTTGAAATATAATACCTTAATAGAAGCCAAATATTTCTCTCAAATCTATACTAATAAATAAAATTGGAGCGTCTGTTTGTAATATTAAAATAACCGCTAGTTTTACTACATCTAAATGAATATATATATATATATATATATATATATATATATATATATATATATATATTATATATATATATATATATATATATATATATATATATATATATATATATATATATATATATATATATATATATATATATATTATATATATTTATATTTATATATATATATATATACAAATAACATTTTTACAATTTTTATCTGTCTGTTTGCTTCGGCTAATCTCTGAAACAGCTAGACCGATTTTGACGGGACCAACAGGTAGCTAATGTATAAGGAGTAACTTAGGCTACTTTTATTATAGAAAAACAATGATATTAAAGTGACTACGAGTATATTGAACATGTACAATGTGATTTCGTATAACATATCGAAACTAACGCGGTTCGGTTTACTTAAGCGGTGAAGCCACGAACGTGTCGCTATTCTGTTATATATATATATATATATATATATATATATATATATATATATATATATATATATATATATATATATATATATATATATATATATATATATATATATATATATATATATATGCTTGATACGGGATAAAGTAAAAAAAAAATAAAAAAATGACGTAACGTGACTCGAACCCGACGAGATTCTGACCAGTGGGCCTCTACTACTAATAAGATTGATTATTACTGATAATCGAGCCAGACTGGATATACGTTATTACAAATTATTGCTTACAGATCTTATATCAAAATACGAATGTGTGACTTACAATTGACCTGATTCTGAAAGGCTGAAATATGACTTGGTATATTAGATATGACCTCATCTAAAATTATATTCTTAATCTATTCCTTTGAAGTTTTGGTCTGTCTGTCCGTTTGTCTGCATTAAATAACCATACGGACGGAGGAAGTAACTTAATGTAATAACCATATAATAAAAAACATAAATTGATTAATACCAATTTAAAATTAGGTTAGTGATAAAAATTTTATATAATTACGTAAAATAAACTATGGCACAAACATAGTGAACCTATAGTATGTATTAGTCCTGCTTCACGTTTAATCACGCATATATTGTATTGAGTTACGTCATTCCAGAGAATGTACATAGTCAAAATGTCACGCTCTGTTATACGTGTACCCCATTGTACCGGGGCTATGAAAATCAACAAATTGATTTATTAGTTTGATTATTAGGAAAGATCAATCTTTCCTTTTCAAAAAATTTAATATACAAACTAACAAACAAAAAACAAAAAATACAAACCAAAATTGTTACCAAATATATTTAAATCACAATATATATATATATATATATATATATATATATATATATATATATATATATATATTATATATATATATATATATATATATATATATATATATATATATATATATATGACTATTACCTGTCACAATCCATATGACTATGGCATTGCCTCCAATGGCAACAGTGAGCATAGCAGCAAACAGGCAAACCCAGCAGTTATGTGCCCATACAGGCATAATTGACGACGACGTCGATGACGACTGTGTAGGCTTCTTGGGCACTAGGAGAGTAGCCGCCCCAAGGAGACTTCGATTGAAATCCATCTCCCATGTGTATACGACCTAAAAAATAGAATTCAGATAATATTATTTAATTATTATTTATATTAGTATATTTATTTTATGTATCCTGAAAAATCGTAGGACATTGTCATTTCTCTGACATGTTGAGGGTCTTAACACTAGTTTCACTATCTCTACCCAGCTATATACTGAAAATAGCTTAAAACTTTTTATTTATACTTCGAGCATGTTCTAAAACTGACCATTTCTCTTATCTGTGCTCTTGTAAGCTTTTTTGTTATAAATATTTATCATATACTTAGCATGTACATGAAATGAACGTAAATCATTTTCACTATTCTTTGGTAAAGTAATTGCGAAAATTTGTGCATAAACGCATTTATAGATAATTAAGTTTGCTACATTGCTTTATGTGTGGTATATGTCGACGCTAAGCCAGAGTTTCGATGTTAGGAGGCCATTTTTCATTATTAAAATACAAAATAATATCGACTGTTTGTTCTCGTGCGATATTTAGTACATAACTCTGATAAGAAGTTTTGATTTCATATAATTCAATCCTTTTTGTATGAACTAAAACAATGTAGCAACTGACATTTCTGTTCAATATTCGAAATTTATATCATAAAGAATTTTACATATATAAAAATATATAACACTTACACATATATAACACTTACAAACAGAATTATGTTATGTTAGAGTGAATGTGCAATGGCGGCCTTATCGCCGAAAGCGATCTCTTCCAGGCAACCATTATAATTCATATTGGATCAGTAGTAAAAATGCAGAAGGGTGCAAAAACTATTACATTACAAATATACATACATTTTAGGTTATATTATTTATTACAAATAAATATAGTAAACATACTTACATATATAACAATTTATTTAGATATACATACATATACGTATATATATACACATAGATACATAAAGACATAAAAATACATAAGAGGTTAACATGTACATATAGAAATATATAAAGGTATATATTATTCACTTACATAGATATACATACAATAAATATGAAATTATAAACTTATAGATAGTTCCAGATAGTGCTGCTTGAGACGGCGTTTAAATATTCCAACAGATTGGGACTGTCTTACTTTGAGTGGCAGATCATTCTAAAGTTTTACTATCTTAACAATAAAAGACTTACCATAGCATTTTTTACGGCACAAAGGTATCTAGGAGGTTGTTAGTACGGGAGCGAAGTTGTTGTGACTGATTGTTGTTTGACCCTAAGAGCTTGAAACGTTCCTTGAGGTGCATAGTAAAAGAATGGTAGAGGATGGTACTTTATACCATCCTCTACTATTCTGTTACTTACACGTAAGTACTGTTACAGAGTGAGGGAATGTAAGTTGCGTCTGTGTTGTATCGCCACCCACTTTAACTGGTTGCGAAACTGCGACACATGGTCGCACTTTCTCAGTCCAAATATAAATCTTATTATAAGACTTTGCAGATGCTCGAGTTTATTAAGTAGCTGTTCAGATAAGTCGACATAGCAGAAATCGGCATAGTCTAGGATTGAAAGGAGAAAGGTGTGGGCCAAGGATATTTTGGGTTTTAAAATTTATTATATACATATTACACAAGTAGGTTTTACTTATTTGAATAACTAAGCAATAATTTCAATACTAGTTATTTTCAAAACAATAAAATCATTAAATGTATATTGATTTGCATCCATATGTACTTGCCACCACCAATTATAAAACCGTTACTTGAAACATTTTTAGCTAATTATAATATTGTCGTAATTGAAAATCGTAATTTGTACACACGTTCGCATTACATTCGATCGATCTCTCTGACTTGCCAATTTATGATAGATTTCTGCTCAACGAATAAGCTACGGCAATGTAATAATATAAAGAATTGCTCACACAAAGTTCTCGACCTTATCTTAACCGATTTACCAACTCGTAACGTAGCGGAAGCATTGGACATTTTATGTAAGAGCGATCCATTACACCAATCAACTTAAAATTAACGTAAACTACTTACGACTCAAATTTTATAAAGGAGCTTTTGATTCTATTAATAAAATTGTCATTTGAGAAATGTGAATCTGTTGATGAAATTGTAATAATATTTTACTCTGGATAATTAAAAAATCTATTGATATATTTGTAACATAATCAAGGCATAAGTGTAAAATAAACCTGGCTAGGCTTTCTAACAAAATTATTAAACGTTTAAATGAAAACATAAAAATAAAACAAAGATAGAAAAGCCCATGCATGAACTATAATCTTTTCTTCTCTCAATATTTTGTATCTGTGTGAAATTTTAAGTGAAAATTCAATGACATCAATGTTATGAAAAATCTTATTGCTGTTCAAAATAATAATACCACATTATCTAATATACTAAGTTTGACCATAAATACTGTAACAATTAAAAGTAAACAAATAATTACTTTTGAATTTGGAATCTTTTTAAAATCGTTCATACGCTGGATATAAGTCAAACGTTTGTGTACCGGCTATTGATATGTACAATGAAACCTCCACTGTTTGTGACAGAAAAAGATCTGACCGTCCACATAGCGTTCGTACGAAAAAGGTGATGGGTGAATTTTGCACCTAGAACCATGTAGCATATTTTAAAAAATGACTTAGGACTTGTAGCCTATAAGAGACACAGTAATTTCTAAACTGATAATTTAAAAAAGAATAAGATATTAAAATCAATACAACTACTTAAGCAAAAGGATGTTACAGAAAAATGTTGTTTACGGATGAGATTCTTTTTTTAACTGAGCAAAATTTTTACAAGATACCATTCTTGAGACGGCAGTTAAGCTCCTTAACAACACTATGTTCAATAACGAAGACTGGTCCTAGAAGACGACATATGTATATTTTTTAAAGAAAACAAAAATTTTAAGGCAGCAAAATTTGACCCCGCGCCACATGGATATCGCCCAAGCGCTCTGATCACTAAGGCATGCTTTCTTCATCATGCCGCGTCGAAATTCTTAATAAATTCAAAAGTTTAAATATAAATTAAGGATGGTCAAATACTAATAAAGAAAACATATAAAATGAATGCAACAGGATTTGAATTTAAAGTTTGATGACTCAATTTATGATTTCAATATGATGTTATATTGAATTATATCACTCAATTTTAAACAATTTTAATCACATGACTGATCATATCAAAGTCATAAGCTTAAATAATACATACGTAACATGTAAATCACAGAATTACATTCGTTCCGAATCAATGTTATTATTATTACTTAGTAAAATAAGTATATATGTCTGAGAGCACTAGTGCGGTTTACGGTCAGCACCCATTACGGTTACTTCAGTTTTAAGATTCTACAGTTTATATTATTTTCAATCTAATGTGAAAATGTACAAGGAGAAGGAGTACAATAGTACTCCTAGAACTCAAAGTACAATTTATAAAATTTTCAATTTCTTGAAAGCTTTCCTTTAATAATACCATTCAACATAAACACAACTTTTCAATTTAAACCAATAATCCCTGACATTAGACATTTCGTTTAACTAAGCTCAGTATAGAAAAAGCCCTTCTTTTATCAACTGAGTCACTAGTAACGAGTTTACGAAAGCACTATAAAAGGATTTCTTGATTTTATAACGGAAAAGGATTACACAAGATTTCAAAATTGTATGTCCATGTAAACAAAAGCTGTGGAAAGCTTCATCGTACTTCGAAAGGATCCTGTATTTAAAAATGAATGTAAATGAATGTTTAATTACATCGCTAAAGAATGGACGACTTAAAGGTTAATACAAAGTAAAGTTGTCTATATTATGTTTTACATCATAAAATTTTTAGCAAAATATTTTACAAACTAAATTTAAATTCTCAGTGAATATTAAATCTACAAGAGATTATGAAATAATCTAATATTTTTTGGAGTCAAAAGTGATCCTCAATTACTTTTAATTAAATTTTATCTGTAATTCCTTAAATATGATTAGATGAAACTATTTAAATGGATATAGACAGTAATGTAGTAGTACCATCAAGAATATTAATATTTATTTTATAAGAGATTAACGTGATAAGATGTGGGCAATTTTCTGAGTTTTACTGTCATTTGGGCATACTGCGAAAGTAGTAAATTTCGTTTATAAAATTGTGTTTTTAGTAGTTAATGTTTTTATATATTACGTTGATTTTAGGTTACGTTACGTTGTGTAGTAAAAATATCAATAGAATAAATATTAATAACTAAGATATATCATATCCAAAAAAAGCATTTACCAAGTCACATAACAAAATTAAATACTTTATTACCAAAATAAGTCATGTACCAAGTGTTTTTTTCATTTTCAGCCATAGACTGAAGCTTATGGGGAGAATAACAGGTGGGCAGAGAATAATAGGTGGGCATCTATTTCTCCTTGAGTTCACTTACATACACTCTATACATTTAAAGATCCCCCTCGTAAAACTGAAACTACTAACTGAACTTTTTATTATTTCATAACAACCTTCTCAATTGATTTTATCGTACCTCGTGTGATGCGATGACCAAGAGAAATAGAGATTCATTTTTAAACACATACATAGATATCTATACTGCATTTTTCTCACTGAATGATAATACAAAATTATTCACTGATACCTAAGTGATTTAGTTGATAAGTTGAATACTATTAACTTTTAAGCACAACGGTTTTGGGTTAGATTCATACTCGGGGATAATTTATAATTTCATTTCCTTGCTCTGGTAACAAGATAAAGTGTGGGATTGAGTTCCGAAATTTAACACGCAATGGATTCAACCTTAAGCAGTATACAAATATAATAGGTTCATTTAAAAGCAGTGCTTTTTAATTTGTCGCGTTGATACATTAGCACATTAAAGACATATTTAAAAGAGAATTATTGATTTTTTTGTATTTATTTTATTCAATATTCAATGAGTAAAGTAAAATGAACTCTAACTGAATCAATGGTCGCATTCTACCTTTATGTACAGTAAGAGGAAACTCTTGTGTAAAATGGGGCACTATTTTAATATGTGAGGGTATTTCGTTAAGCAGCGATGCTCTGTGAGTAGTTATCATAGTTTTGCCGTTATTTGTTCGATGTTTGGTATAACGAGAAAGCTGGCACGCCAGCTACTACGCTCGGTAACTTGTTTTATTTTAGTTAACGTAAGGTTAGTATGGCATCCATTAAACTTTTTCAAATAAAATTACAAATAAATTTACTATCTAAATTTTGTATGTAAATAAATTTGGCTTCTTTGTAATTTTTTTTGTTGACGGTTGAAGTTTGCTTATATTACTTTAGGCCACAGTTCCCCATATTTCGATAAGATAGGACGAGTGTACTTTTACTAAGACATTATAAATTAGTAATATTACTGAGTGAGCCAGGCAATAACAATTTTGTTCTTATTTGTTCTTAGTATAAATGTACAGACCAAGGTATTTTCTATACATTTTTTCCACTAAGGGCACTTTGTTAATATTATGTGGGGGAAAATGGGAAAACTGACTTATTTTTGGCTCTAAATATGATATAAATTGTTTTTGAGATACTTATAGTTCGTAATTTATATTGAAATCAGGTAGGTACATAAGATAATATGTCTCGAATAGATGTTTCGTAATAATATATACAAGTGTAATCAGCGTACAAAGTAGCAGGTTCATATAAACGGAAGTCAAAAATACTATTTATATATATAATAAACAGAAGGGGGCCCAAAATTGGCCCATGCAGGACTCCCCAAGAAACAGGTAATGTTTTAACTTGGGCAAAATTACCCATATTAAAACATTTGACTATTTGTGTTCTACCTTTTAGAGGGCGATAAAAATATATAAAGAATCTTTCTATCAATGTTTAGTTTTAATTTACTGACTAGGTCAACGGATGCTGTTATAGTATACAGTTATGTCTAAACTGTACTGACGATCGAAAATAAATATAATTGAGTCTAAGTAATTTTGTAATACTATGTAAAAGATTTTCAAATTTCGATTTCAGTATCGATATTGGTCTGTAATTTCCTGGGTCTGTATCGGAACTTGTTTTATGAATAGGTTTGGCTTTTTTTAATGATTCAGGAAATATTCCATCATATAGGAACTTCTTTATATGAATGGTTTGGTTTGGAATTTGTTGCAACTGAAAATAGACTTTAAGCTTAGAAGGAAAATTTTTGAGTAAATTTATTACGTGCTACAGTATTAATTAATTCCCACGTCTTCTTTCGTCTGTTGATATGTTTAGTGAACTCTTTATAGTGGTATTGGTCTCTTTTTTCTTGAGTTTAGAATTTAGCTACGTATTGTCCTTTGTTGATGAAATCTTTCTCTTATGTATATATATATATATATATATATATATATATATATATATATATATATATATATATATATATATATATATATATATATATATATATATATATATGTATACGTATATTTATGACGACGTAGACTTGCGTAGGAATTTTTACGCCAGGGTATCTAAATCATCAGTTTCATTAGATTATTTTTCGTCTCGTAAAATATGGCTCTGGTAGACCTACAAGAATAATATTTTCTTCTCCCTATTGTTGCAATTTTGTATTTACTTAATAACGTAAGTACTTACTTTATTCACACATTTGCAGGTGTCATGAACATGTCGAAGTTACTAGTTTTTACTGGTTGAAAAGTAAGGGTAAGTAATGGAATCACTTTATTCTTTGCATGGTTTTTCATATCCTTTTCCTCCGACAGTGCGGTGGTATGGGATAAGGTAACTTCATTAATCTCAGTAATAGCATCATCTACCTTGCTCGATAGTTGACTGGTAGTTGAAATCGGTTATTTGTGATTTTATATCTAATATTAGTTGTGTGAGTGAAATGCAAAGGCATTTCCATTCTAGGCATTTCCATTCTAGGCTCGCTTATCTTTGATGAGTCCAGTTGCGGTTCACCGACTTCTTTCGTAAGTTTTTCTTCTAGGTGGTGATTTTAGTACAATATTCATATTACTTGTTTGCGTAAGTGAGTCGAAAAATGGCAGCGATTTTCCCCTTGCGGAAATAAAACCAGTTGCGAGTACGGTGTGATGCAGCGTTTTAGTCTTGCAAAAGATCATATTGTCTCAATTCACAAACACTGACGTTTTTAAATAATATACTTATTGAAAATATCCGTGGTTCGAAAGTTTCTTGTGAATTTATTAGTGACTTTTCAATACTTCCGCACGATATGAATGTCTGACAATGAATTATGTGAGACTCTCATTGTTGATTGTCAGATTGTATATTTCCACTAAGCCTCATAGTGCTCCTTCTCGACGGCCACTGGCTGGAGATCCCGGGAACTGAATCAATCTGAGACCCTCGGCGGTGGGAGCTTGCTAGACCCGTCTTTTATGGAGTCGAAGGGCGAAAAGTACCTTCGACCATCTGCACTATAAGAAGCTCGTGAAAACGTTCTGCGCACGCCTACTCGGACCAGATGACTAAGTGATCAACTAATCCAAGTTAACTGGTCTCTGGCGTATTTTAAGGGAGAAGATGATAATATACTCGATAATATGCCAGTCTTGACAACATGATAGACAATATTCCAAAAACAATTTCAAAATATTTAAAAGTGACTATAAAACATATAATTGTTTTATTTTTATATATGTAAAGTATTTGCCTGAATAATTCAATTTAAATATTCAAAATTTACAATCCCGCGAAAATGCATTCCTTATGCAAGATAGCGTCGCACTAGTTGTTTGACGTAGCAATCTTGTTGACGTAAGCAATATTGTCATAAATTGATGTCTTCAATGAGTGGCAAATTAGATGGTCCAAGCTAATTAATTTGCTTATTATATTTGTAATAAGACATGGTAAATTACCACATAGAATAATTATGGTGCATAAAGTTTTACCTTCAAAATTTAATTACCAGCCAGAACACAAGAAACAAATTTGTGTTGCTAGCTTCTCGGTCAGCGAAAATCAGTAAAAATATAAATAATTTTTGAAACTATAATTAAAGCAAATATTTCAAGCTCAAGCTGTCCGCTTTCATAAAATAAGTATTCAATATCACGAATCTCTATAGAGTACAGTAAAGACCAATTATAAGCTAAATTATATTTTGTGTATTTCAATCAATAAACTTCTCCAACGAAATGAAAACACTAAAATATGAGCAGGTATAGGAGATATGCTTAGAAACGTGTTACGTCATCGTGGCTGTTCCTCAGCACGTGACTGAAGACTAAGTTTTATACAAACTTAATATTTTTTTAAAAATTGAATTACGAGTATAAAAAAATGATTATTTTGATGTTATTTTACTCCATAGCGCAGATAACATTCATTATCCGTTTATTTTTCACACTGTCAAATAGGCTTTTGTTTACCATAACAAAATATAGGTCAAGTGCGAACAGTACTCGTGCACCGAGGGTTCCATACCACTTTGCGGTGAGTCCACTTCTTTTGTATGAAATAAACTACAAATATTAGTTTGTAATGGTTTCTTTCTCAGTTAAACTTATAAATTGACAATTTTGAGATATTCTGTAACTGTAAGTTCTCACATATCGAAAAATTTCATAAGTAAGTTTCATAAGGTCAATGAAGTACAACTAATAAGAGTCGATAAATTTAAATTTATGGTCATATGCACTAATTCCGTTTGAAATTCAGTACAGTATAAATTTATAATGTTTATACTATAAGTTCTAACTTATTGCCTCCCCACCCGGTGTCACTGTCCAGACCAGCAGTACTAACCACAAAACCAGAAAAAAAAGATGGAATGTCAAAAATGATTGATTAAGTACTTTGGAATATCCATATAATATACAGTACAAAATTTTTTGTTAGAATAAGTGCGCTGCAAATACACCAACGCAACGAGGACGTGGGTAGGTCGCTAGTAACTAAATATATTTTAACTTAATGATTTTGTTTTATTTGTGGACGAATTATGTTTATTTAAAAATTTACATATGATTATTTTAGTAATAAAAATATTATATAAATAAATTCACATGGATTTTAAGTGCAAAATATTTATATATATATATATATATATATATATATATATATAGATATATATATATATATATATATATATATATATTATATATATATATATATATATATATATATATATATATATATATATAATATATATATAAATATATATATATATATATATATATATATATATATATATATATATATATATATATATATATATATATTATACTATATATATATATAATTAATAAATAAATAATATAATTAATTAATTCATTATTATATTTATGATTTGTGATGATTGTATGATATTTCTGTGTCGCGAAGGGACTCGCGCTTAGCAGGAAGGTCGAGCTTATAGTATAATTTTATACATAACGTTGATGAATTAAGAATAGTCATTTGACTTTAATAATTCGCATTTATGAATATGTCATATGTCATTTCCGGTTGCAAACAAATTTGTTAGAAACTGGGTACTAACTAAAATATATACATGATATTGTAAAATTCAACAGCTTAAGCATGTTTTTATTTTACTTGGCGATCATCCAATGCCAAACACTCATACACTCGATTTCACTTCTTTCATAGTACTATTTTTCTTCTTCTTTAATTAATTAATGCCCGGTGTTAATGTTAATTGAATGAGAAATTTTTTTTTACGATTGTTGCAGGAATACTTGTTAAATACCAAAGGTTATTAAATATCCCGATTATACGTATTCTTTTGTTTTTACTTATACTCTTTATCCTTACTAAGAATGATATGCCTAGAACTTTGTGTCTCAGTTCTCCGTTTACCGCCAGAATTCGAAACATGGTGTGTTTGACAATAAAAATATTCATCATCATCATCACACAGCCGTTGTTCCGCCCACTGCTGGACATAGGCCTCCACCAAGGATCTCCATGACGATCGGTCCCGCGCTACCCGCATCCAGTTTTTTCCGGCGATCTTAACCAAATCGTCGGTCCACCTAGAAGGGGGCCTGCCCACCGAGCGTCGTCCAATTTTTGGCCACTCAAAAACCTGTCTGCCCCAACGGCCATCGGTTCTCCTCGTTATGTGCCCTGCCCATTGCCACTTCAGCTGCTCAATTCTTCGTGCAATGTCGGTAACTTTTGTTCTCCTACGAATGTCATTATTTCTGATTCTATCTCGTAGAGAAATACTAAGCATAACATATGGAGAGAACAACTCTCCATTGTACGCTGTGTGAACTTTAGCCTTCTTATGAGTTACATAGTTAGCGGCCACGACTCGGTTCCGTAGGTTATCACTGGTACACTGACATGATACTGACACACACTAGTCAAATACTTTCGTCTTGAGACGTTGCGGTAATTTGGAACACGAAGATTTTTATAGTTTCCTGAATGCTGCCCATCCGACCTGTTTTCGACAAAAGCTCTCTTTCTAGAAGTTAGACTTACCTAGCTGGACTGCTTGTCCCAGGTATACGTAGTGGTTATACCTGGGAGTGGGACTACGCCGCCTGTTTACAAGTTGTCTTCGGTTTGCCAAGTTCCTTCATCCTGGAAAATAGCTAGTTTTGTCCTTTTGAGGAAAGATGGTAGTACTGCAAATTCTCCTTCTGCCTATCGTCCTATCTGCTTACTAAATGAAGTTGGTAAGTTATTTGAGAGAATTATCGCTAACCGTCTGAATAAGCATTTGTTGAATGATGGTCCAAATTTATCTGACAACCAATTTGGCTTCCGGCAAGGACGATCGACGATAGACGCGATTTTGCGCGTCCATGCTCTGTCAATGCAGATAGTATCTCGAGGTGGGATGGCGTTGGCGGTAAGCATAGATATAGTTAATGCCTTTAATTCAGTCCCCTGGGCAGCAATTAAGACCGCATTAATCGCATCAAGTTCCTCTGTATTTGCAAGCGATTGTCGGAGATTATCTATGTTCTAGATACATAACATATTTAGACCAAAATGGCCGTAGGGTACAAAGAGAAGTGTACTGTGGGGTTCCTCAAGGATCTGTTTTAGGACCGTTATTATGGAATCTCGCATACGACGCAGTGTTGCGAGCTGAACTACCTGACGGTGTTAATATCGTCTGCTATGCAGATGACACGTTAGTGATGGCCTCTGGACGTAGCGTCGAGGAGACTAAAATGTGGCAATCCATAAAACCGAAGCACTCCATTCCATAAGCTACCAAGAACCAAAGAACCACCTGACTTGCTTATACGTGTAGATGACTCTCAAGTTCAAGTTGGTCAGTACATGAAATACTTGAGTCTTGTATTAGATAGCCGCTGGAGTTTCGACGAACATTTTAATCGTCTGGTTACACGGACTGATAAAATTGTAGGTGCAATGCATAAATTGCTTCCAAATCTTGGAGGTCCAAACGAGGCAGTTCGCTGCCTGTATGCAGGCGTAGTGCGATCTATTGTCCTTTATGGAGCGCCAGTATGGTCAGACAGGTTAGATATTAGGCGTAATAGATCTAAAATATATTCTTTGCAACGAAGAGTAGCAATCAGAATTGTAAGGGGATATCGAACAATATCTTTCGAGGGCAGCCACTTTACTTTCGCGATTCCCACCGCTAGATATATTAGCATTTATAGATGTGAGAGTATTTGAACAGATTCGTGTCCTCCGACAGTCGTCTGGCATAGTATCTATGACCAGGATTTCTGAAATAAGGCAGAAAGAGCGGAGAATTGCCTTTGCAACATGGTGTACCCGACTCCGTGAAGAGAGGTATGCTCGGTAAACGCGTAGTTGAGGCTATTATGCCATCATTTGAAGCCTGGATGAGGAGGAAGAGACGGGCTACTTACCGGCTCACACAAATAATCACTGGTCATGGTTGTTTCGGTGAGTACTTATTTAAAATGGACGATAATCAACTCCAAAGTGTCATCACTGTGGAGCCGATCGAGATACGGCTCAACACACTTTCCAAGTGTGTTCTACATGGGACGAATATCGACGTTTCTTGATTTTAAAATTGGGTCAGGATCTCTCTCTGCCAACAGTATTTTTAAAATATTGCGTAGAGAGGAAATATGGAGAGCTGTAGTACTCTTCTGCGAAACAGTAATGTTGCAAAAGGAGGCTGCGGAGCGGGTGTCGGCAGAGAGTAGATCCTGCTCGTCAAAGTTACCGTCGTTATGGGAGCGTCATCATCCCATAATTTCTACCGACCGTCACAACACTGGTCGTAAATAATAATTAATTTGGTGTGTTGCTGGATGGGGTTCACTCAGTGTATCATCTTAGTGCTGAGTAGTTTCAGCTCCAAGTAGATTGGCTTTTAATTTGTTGGAGCATTAAAATACATGGGGAGGGCAGCGGATGCGGTTCATCCGAATTCCCGTTGCCTTTCTGTCGTATTGAGGACTGAAAACCGGAGGGGGTTTAGTGGGTAAAATCCCACATAACCTGGTTTGATACCCCAAGGACCAGGTATCTTTTGAAGATTTCCCCGACGAAATTAAAAAAAAAAAAAAATAGGTATACGTAGTGGTTAAGAACTTCAAGTGTAGTGTTCCCAATATTGACTGGAGCAGTTACAACATGAGTGTTTTACATAATTTTAGTTTTTTCCACGTTCATCTTAAGACCTTCTCTTTGGGATACACCGTTGAGATCTTCGAGCATTGTGTTCAGGTCTTCCATGGTTTTAATAATAGGCCAGTAATATCATCTGCAAAACGGTGTGTGAGATTCTCGCCGTTTTCGTATAGATACTTTAACACTTCGATGTACCTGTAGTCTATTTGGTACCTTTGGAGAGACTGCAGTACTGCCCAGGTCTCGATCGAATCGAAGGCTTTCTCATAGTCCACGGACGCCAAGCAAAGTGGCAAGTTATACTCTTCGGACTTCTGCATAATTTGCCTCTATTAATGTGATCTATGGTTCTATAGCCTTTTCGGAGACCGGCTTATTTGGGATGTTAGAACTCGTCAAACCTGCTGGCGAGATGATTTGTGATGACTCTTGAAAACAACTTGTTAACATGACGCAAAAGTGAAATTAGTCTATAGTTATTTAAGAGAAGTTTATCACCCTTTTTGAAAAACAGAACAACAACCTCACCTTCACTCCATGGTTTCGGCGTTTTGCCTTCAAAAATGACGGAATTAAAGAGGTTCTGGAGGACTTTAAGTATCGGCCTGCGCCCCTTCTCAGAAATTCTGTAGTGATTCCGTCTCTACCTGGCGTCTTGTTGTTTTTAAGTTGTTTAAGAGCCATACTAATCTCAGACATGTTGACGTCCGGGATATTTTCGGTGTATTGTTGGGTAAGCTTGGTTCTGGGATATTTAGCCAAGATGTCAACTGGTGCTAGCATGGAGTACAATTTTTCATAAAAACTCTCTATCTCCTTCAAGATTTTAGACTTACTCGAAACAATGCTACCGTCATCAGTTTTCAGCCTCGTCAGTTGGCTTTGGCCAATAGATAGATCTTTTGCGAACACAGCCTCTTTAATACGATTTGTATTAAGCCGGCGAAGGTCACGTGTTAAGGACTTAGAGATCTACCCATTTAGCTGCCTATAACGATTGGCATCTTCTGAGTCCTGTAGCTTCATCTCGCGTCTCTGTTCCATGAGTCAGAGTGTTTCGTCTGAGAGTTTTTTTATTTTGGTACGGTGGATTTTAAATAACTGAATTTTAAAGAACATCACAACAGATAACCAGAAGAAAATATCGAGATGGATGGAACACTGTACCAGCGTATATTCACAACCAGTTAGTATTCAACCGGACCCTGTGTATAACACGCCGAAGGTAGCTAGCTACCTAGGGTGAATTAGACGATCATCCAATCACAGGGGAATTACATACATTTCAGCTAAAAGAGGTAAAAAGCCCGGCAGTGATGGCACTTACGCCGAAGTTATTGAATGCTGGGAAGCAGGCTATGTACCGTCAAATATACGCGAGGCTTACATAATAACTTTATACATAAGTAAAGGCGACCGTGGCGACTGTTAGAGTTACCATGGGATATCCTTACTAAGTATGGTAGGTAAGCATTTTTTCTGTACGGCCGCGTTTCTTTCATTCTTATTTGTATCATTAAGATCTTGATCTTCTTGATTTATTTTCAAAAACATAATCTAATTGAATAAACATAAAATAATTGAAGCTCATTTTTATTTTATATGTTCGTAGTTTTCGTTATTTTATTATTTTATTGAGACAGTTTCAGTTATAAATATTTTAGATCTATTAATTTCTAATGCCCGATACATATCCTCCCATAGTAAAGGGTAAATAGAAAGTGCAATAATTAAATCTAACATATACTACTATAATTACAATACTTGTTAAATTGAATCAGATCATTGATCTGTAAGGTATGTAAAAAATATTGCAGTATTAAAATTTTCAACAGTGCCTTCTTTAATACAAATAAGCACTCCTAGTAATATCCATTGTATATAGGACAAATGAAATTCGCCTTGTAATAATATATCATGGATTTGGTTGAATTACGGAACTTACACGAGTCCAATACTAAGTAAGCTGTAGGAGTGTTGAGTAAATAAGCCCCTCCTGAATGTATGGAATTGGATTGGATTGGTGTGTTGTTAGTAATATGCACAGTTGTGCACCCAAGCCATTGTGGAAGATTTACTGTCTCATCTAAGATATCATAGCTATCATCACCTACCTACTTTGCTGGATACTAAGCTATCATTTAACCTTGTTTCTGTAATAAATATTAAATCATATAATTACTATGATATAATAAAATTACAACTTAAATTACAAATTAATATATATATATATATATATATATATATAGATATATAATATATAATATATATATATATATATATATATATATATATTATATATATATATAATATATATATATATATATATATATATATATATATATATTATATATATATATATATATATATATATATATATAATATATATATATATATATATATATATATATATATATATATAATATTTTAAAGATAAATTATATAATATTTCTAAGCTGTATTGAAACGTAAAAATAAAACAATAAATACTTTTTTATATTCATCTGGACAAAATAGTAAAATTTGTAAATGTGCGTAATGCGGTATTATAAGTGTAAATGAGGGTAATATGTATATCTGTGGCTTATATGTGCTTATATGTGTATAATCGAACCTAGCCAAATTGAAAAGTTATCAAAAAGTTTTAAAATGATTTTTCGAAAACTTAATAGTTCAAAATTTTAACAAATCTTTTTCATATTTATTGAAAATTTAAAAGGTCTAAACCATACAAACTTATAAGTCTCTTTAGTTGCGTGTTGTTATATTTCAACAAGGACTTCGTGTATAAAGTGATATAATCGTAGTCAAATATTTCAGAGAAATTCCCTGGATTCTAATATTTTATTCGATTCCAATTTTAGAACCATATGTATGTATGTCTTTAGTGGTGATCCCACAAGGTCTAAGGTAAGGTCCCTATCTCTCTTTTTTTATCCGGATTAAGCAGGCTGTTTTTAAATTTACAAACAACAGCTCTTGGTCTGTTCTTTATACATTGCCATGGTGTTATTATGTTGGTAAATTAAAATTTAATATGGTCAAGTGAGAATCGAATAAACAACCATCGCGTTTACAGACAACGTGCCGCTGCGACGCGACAGTCTTCGAAATATGTACTGCTTAGTAATAAATTATTCATATTGCTCTAAAAATACATATTATATAGCACATCGAATACTTTTTGAGATGAATTTATTACACTATTTAGTATAAAGATTATTTGCAACTTAACGTTATCTTAAGTAATGGGCTAGGATAATGGGCTAGGATAAGGCAAAGCTTCTAAAACTATTTTGTATTCAGGCTGTGAAGTTTCAAGCAGGTGCAGGAAGCTCACGAAAATTACATAAACCCACCTGTGTACAAAATTCACTAGAAAGACAGAAAACGGAATGCGTAGTTACGTACGTATCCTAATTTATATTTTAAAACACATTTACTCTAATCTCTTATGAGACTACAATGTCTGCTCTACACACAAAGTTTAATGCTTTTGAAACAATTGTGCTTTTTGTGAAACAATAGACCTTGACATTTGATAGATACCAGTATACATTCCATATGGATCCTGCTTGTGATTTCCTGAATCAGCCTGGATTTTTGTTTACCTTGTAACATTACGTATTAGATCGTCAAGGTCAAATAATATCCGATAGGGAAATGGAAATATAGATGAATAAAGCCACTAATAAAATATATTGAAAAAAATTGATACTGTTGTTTTATATTATTATAATCTACTTTTTTTACGCACTTTTACTTATTTGAAGTACTATTATAGCGCTTTATGAGGATCGGAATTGCTATTTTTAGCACATCAATAAAATAAATATTTTAGAAGATATCACAGTTTTAAAATACGGGAGCAGAGTGGAAGTGGAGTCGTGCGTCGCGTGTTTATACTTCGTTTATACAATTCAAGGCGCATTGATTTCAGGATTTACTGGTTCGAATTCTTTTTATGTCGAATAGACCATCTGTCAAAGAATTACGATGTTAATATAATTATAATAGAGCATTTGTTTTGGTTGACACACGTGTTAGTGAGTTTCGTATTTTAGTGTTAATTTTTTTATTGTTCTATAGTGGAGATATTTTAAAGTTTTAAAAGGTTCCTTTTCAACAAGGTGGTTGGTTGTAGCAAGTGTTTGTTTCGTTAATAACGGTATATTAAGTAGTTTAAATCAGGTAAGTTTATTTTTTTTGTATTTTAGTATTTTATAATGGATGGTGATCCTCCTCCTGAACCTCCTGATATCGGAGGTGGTAAAGTTGATGGTCAAGCGATGTCTAGAAAGAGGCAAGGTGATGATTGACCATTAAATAATGATTTTGCTGCAAAAAAAAAACAATTATAAACCCATCTACTGCGACACCCTCTATTAAAAATTTATATATCCACCCGTCCCTCTCCGATGGTCCTAAATCCTATATTGATACTGATAAAGGCCCTTTCATTGTATATGTGTCCAGGGAAATTCCTGACCCAGCTGCTGGTACCTCAATTAGAGCGATTAAGTTTGGTCAATTCTTACACATAAACAAAATAAATGGTATCACCAATGATGGTGTTAAGAACGTTGGTCGTAATAAGATCAGCGTTCAATTCTCAAATGCTGCTGCAGCGAATTCATTTGTGACCAACCCTATATTAAGTCTATGTAAGTATGTTGCAGTAATACCTACATTTGTTATTACCCGCATGGGTATAATTAGAGAGGTGCCAGTTGACTTCTCATTAGACGAGCTTGTGGAGTCTTTAGTTTTTCCCTCAGGTTATGGACAAGTATTGAAAGCGCGAAGACTTAACAGAAAGAGTGTGAGTGAGGGGGTGACTACATGGATCTCGACCCAGTCGGTTGTAGTTACTTTCCGAGGACAAGAGTTGCCTGATAGGGTCTTTTCCTATCATTCCTCTCTCCCTGTCGAACCTTACAAATTCCCTACTATCCAATGTCTTAATTGTTGCCGTTTTGGACATATTAAATCACAATGCAGATCTCAGCCAAGGTGTTACAGGTGTGCCCAGTCTCATTCTGGTGATGCATGTGACACAGCCAAGGAGAAGTCAAATTATTTGTTCTGTAACTTCAACGAGTCAACTCTGCGAGGTCAACTTCTGCGAGTCCCTTAATCCTCGTCCCTCTTCCTTCTTTGTGTGGACAAATGTTAAGAGATTTCGTCGGTCACTTAACAGTGTCCCTAGTCCAAATTCCAACAATCCTTCCTTATGGCTTAACAATTTTGCTGACAAATTAGCTCCACCCTTTGTACCGTCTTTTGATTTATCCCCAACCATGCCGATTGAATCTTCAGAGGAAATGGATGCCCCTTTTTCCTTTGAGGAACTCAAAAGCATCTTTGCGGATTTGAAAGACACTAGTCCGAGAGAAGACGGTGTCCCTTATTCTTTCATAATGAGGTTAAACGAGAAATCTAAGCTTTACTTCTTAGATTTAATAAATAAAATTTTTCAATCTGGCAATATCCCTGATGCATGGAAATCCCAAATTGTTATCCCTATTCTCAAACCAGGGAAATGTTCCTCTGACCCTTCTTCCTACAGACCCATTGCCTTGCATCAACGCTATCAAAAACTGCTGAGCAACTTTTAAAAAACCGTTTGGAATGGATAGTGGAAAGCAGAAATATCTTAGCTCCCTCTCAGTTTGGATTTAGAAAGGGGCTATGCACTGCAGATAGTCTCAGCATTTTAACTACAGACATTCGACGATCTTTTGCCAAAGGAGAGTATTTAGTGGGTGTTTTTCTAGATGTTGCATCTGCATATGATAATGTTCTTCTTCCGGTACTCAGGCAGAAACTGCATAAGCTGAGTATTCCGCCGAGGTTGGCCAGTTTCATATGTAATTTGCTAACCGATCGAACGGTATCTGTTAACATCCGCTTCTTACTGTTTCCCCCAGACACGTCTGGAAAGGACTTCCTCAAGGTTCAGCTCTTAGTCCTCTGTTGTATAACATCTACACACATGACCTCGAATTGTCTGTTAGTAGTTTTTGTAACATCCTTCAGTACGCTGACGACATCGTCCTCTATTACAGCTCAAATTCTGTAGAGGACATAACTTACCGCCTTAATACTGCTTTGCACTATCTTCTCCAGTGGTTGACTGATCATGGCCTTACATTGTCCATTGATAAGTGCCAGATAGTAGTATTTACAAAAAAAAGGAGTACTCCAAATTTTCATATTGAACATAATGGTATTCCCATTCAAGTAGCGGAGTTAAATTTTTAGGCATTATACTTGACAAGCGACTGAACGGAATTGCTCACGCTGAATATCTCAGCCAAAAATGTGAAAAATGCTTTAAGAGCGGTGTCCGGTGTGTGGTGGGGTGCACATCCTTATACTCAAAAACTTCTGTACGGTGCTCTTATCCGCAGTCATATTGATTATGCTTTATATGTTCTGGACCCCTTTAATAAAGTAGCCACAGATAAGCTTAATCGGATTCAGTACAGATGCCTACGCATTATTCTAGGGGCAATGAAGTCTACTCCCACTAATGCACTCCAAGTGGAGTATGTTGATCCTCCTCTTCCTATCCGCAGACAATTCCTTGCAGACCGATTTGTGGGTAAAATGTTACAACTTTCTTCCCATCCTTTATGGTCTAAGTTAACTGAGTTAGCTGACCTACTCCCCCGTGATAAACCATTACCATACTTGCTACGCAGTTTCCTAAAGTTCACCAATTTATCTCATCCCTTGTTACGCCTCCCTTCTAATCCATTGTTTTGTACACCGTACAAAGCATTGGTCTATCATCCCTCCATCATAACAGACCTTGGCTTTACCAAGGGAGATCCAGGCACCATCACAAAATTCCAAAGGCTGTAAATGAAAATTGGTTTAAACATCTCCATATCTTTACTGATGCATCAAAGCTATCTAAAGAAAGCTGTGTTGGTGCAGCTTGCTGGATACCTAAATTCAAAATTATCTTACAATTTAAGTGCCCTCCCGAATCATCAGTGTTTACAGGTGAGGCTGTTGCTTTGTTAGAAGCAATCCTGTTCACGCTCTCCCACAACGTAAAACAGACAGTTATATTTACTGACTCTCTTAGCTGCTTAATGGCTATTAAGGGCAACCCGTTTCATGGTAAATTGAGATCTTCAATTGTTTTAAGGATTCGTGAAGAATTATTCTCATGTCATCTAAAGGGTTTGGATGTCACTCTTGTATGGATTCCAGGTCACTCTGGAATTAGTGGGAATGAATCTGCAGACTCGTGCGCAAAATTAGCGATCCAGTGTGGCACTCTAGATCACTTTTCTAATTCGGCTCAGGATCTGTTGTCTCTTGCAGCCACTCACTTGGACAAGTCTTGGTCTGAATACTGGGACTTATCTAAATCTCACAAGGGTAAATATTATGCATTTCTCCAGCCGGATATACCAAAGCGTCCTTGGTTCTTCTATCAAAGATTACTGAACGGAGGGTTATATCTACAATTTGTCGCTTACGTCTTGGACATGCATGTACACCTGTGCATCTGGCTAAGATCAGGGTCAGGGACCACTCATTGTGTGAATGTGGCTTGGACGACGGTTCCCCTTCCCATATCCTTTTCTCTTGCCCTAAATTAATCCGTCCCTTATACGATGCCCTTCCTCTCAAAATCCCCCGTCCCCTTAATGTTCAGTGTTTGTTGATGTTTGTGTTTAGTCCTTTGTGTAAATTTTTATGTAAATATATTAAATATAATAATATTAAAGTATAAGCTAACACTCATGTAAAATATTATTATTACTAACCTTATATGTTATCTGTACATATTGTAGATATCTGTTAATTTTGTTATAGGTGAAGGATTTAAGCTGGATCTCTTTAAAACATGCATTCTTCTATAGTGTAATATTAACAGTTTTTACCGTACACTCTCTTTTGTGTGTTCTCCAATCAACGTGACATTGGCGAAGTGAATTGTGCTCCACTGGCACGCTCGAAACGCCAAATATAAAAACAACAACAACATAATTATAATAAGAATTAAAAATAATATGAGTTTATTTCATATTTCCTTTATGCGCTTCAGAAACGGTTTAAGATATGCAAAATCCATATATGATGGAATTATTCCTTTTAAAAATAATTAATACAAAGATCATCCTCTGTTGGTATGTTGATATTTCACAAAAACGTTAAAAAGTTACAGAGGGTAAAACATTTTATATAAACAAAGATATATATCCTTTTTTTTTTTTCTGTTACTATCGACAGGTATGCTCCAACTTTGCACCGCGACACATGTGCATGTATATTCTAATGTGGAGTTAATATTCAATCTTCTATCATCTTCTTCTACTTATACGAAATATTAAATTAATAATATGAAGCTTACATATTTAAGAAGTAGCGTGTATACCGATAGCTATACAAAAGTTTTTAAAATTGCCTAAAGCATGCTAAGCAAGCATAAAAACTATTGGTAAATTTATCAAAACATAGTTGTACTAAAATAGTAGAGATAATTTTATTATTATTATTATATTACAATGAATTTGTAAATATAAATCAACTAAAATACGAATATAAAAACGGTGATTTTATATATATCCATGTACTAAACTTAATGAATTCTTATCCAAATTAAATATTTTATTATTTAGACTGTTTAAGAAGATTTAAATTAATTACAGAAACCTTTACGTTTACGTTGTACGAAAGTTTTCACATTGTGATAAGAGTAATATATATTACTGTACATGAAAATATTTAAAGAAATATGAATTGGGTCGGTTAATATATCGATATAAAGAAGTTATAAAACTCACCCAGAGATTATTTTTGTCTTTTTAATTGAATGCGTGAATTACGCAAGAACTAGCTGAATACAAAATTAGTGAATTTTGGTATGTTAATGTTATAGTTTAGTCAGTTTTCCAAATAAAAAAGTAAAGAATTTACACATTTAAATTATGTCGATTATTCGAATGTGAAGCTTAATTATTAATTAGTTTTAATGAAAATTATAGCTTTTTTGGAATGAATTACGTATCTTTGGGACCGTCGCCGAACAGCTTCTGCCTGACGCGACGCGACGCAAAATGCCAAACGCGACGGTTTGTGGGTTCCATTCCCACTCGGGGAGAATGAATTATTTTTACTTTCTTCGCTCTGACAACAAGGCAAAGCGCGGCGTTGAGTTCCGCCACTCAGCACGTAATGCCTCGGATGGCAAAAAGTGGGGAATAGAGTGTCGACACTATGTTCCTTCAACCTACGGTTCCCTCTGCCTACCCATCTCCTATATCTATGCAGGATACAGCGTGAAGCTAAATGAATATATAAATAAATAATTACTTATCTTTCCATTTCATTTTACCATTTTTGAAAGGAAAATTATTATTTGATTTTGTTAATGTAATATAAATATTAATTGGCAACGTTAAAAGATATCAAGTCACACTCGTAGCGTATATTTGAATGGAATGCGTTAAAGATAAAAAAATAACAAATAAATTTGGAATATAAATTGTGAGAAGTTGACATAGTGTTTAATTTCCGTTGTGATTTGAGAAATTAGAAACCAGTTCACCTACTAAAATATTACATTTAAAATGACTATTAAATGTTTTTTTTAAATGTAATATATTTTTATATACATATATTATATTTTTCATGCAAAAATCTATTTTATATAAACTATAGACTATACTATCTATTTTATATAAACTATATACTATAGACTGCGTAACTAAAACGAAAGTTTTAAAGTAAAATCAATGTGATTTTGTATAACATTTCGATACGAAGGCAATACAGTTTACTTAAGCGGCGAAGCCGCGAGCAGGCTCGCTAGTAGTTATATAAATGCTTAAACCTATGAGTATCAAGTTTGTTTACAATTCATTTGTTTAGAGTACTTAAGAGTTATATAATTTTTATAAGGCCTTTAGAGGATGACCAGTAGTATCATAAGATACTCATTATACAACTATATATCGTACACAAAATATATATTTTGTGTAAAGGTCAGCTGATATATTTCAAAATAGCAACTTGCTCGCGGCGTAGCTTGAACAGTCTATTTGTAAGCTGAATTGCGTGCATTTCAAATATTTTAACGATATCACCTTCACAAATCTTTATTATTCTAGGATTTATTCTAAGTCAATGTCTTAGCTACGGACATATCACAATCTACAAAGTACATCCAACTATTTAAATGTTCATTCATTCGAAACAGTTCTCACAGATTTTCTTATTACTGTCCTCTAAGCATATCTTTCTATATAGAAAGAGTTTCAAGAACCTGCGCTATTCAAAGTGGAATAATTTTATAAGAGATAAATATGCCTCTTTAATTTCTTACTTTCTTTTATAATAAAACTTCTTAATGTGAAAATATCTAAAATTGAAATTTAAAATCACATTTTTTTTTCCTTTTTTTGGTAAAGTACTTTATAAAAATATCGGTCAAGTGCGAGTAGTACTCAAGCACCGACGGTTCCGTAACTATTTCAAGACTAGGTATTCCGCTGAGGTTAATACTGAGTAATGTCCACTAATTTTATATGAAGTTAACTACAAATATTAGTTTGTAATGGTTTCTTTCTGTGTTAAACTTATAAATTATCGTATTCTGCCTTTATAAATACTTTAACTAATCAATAAGTACAAATCTTCCGTCAAATTTCATAAGTCTAGGTCAATGAAATTCAACTAACAAGACTCGATAAACTTAAGTTTGCATACGGGCACTAATTTTGTATGAAATACATTTAACTTAGTTTGTAATGGTTTTCTTTCTGGTAGGTATATATCTATATTTTTTTTATTTTTGAAATTTTCCCTTTGGGTGTACTATAAGTTCCAACGTATTGCCAATATTTTTCATACTAAATTTCATGGGATTTTCATACAAAATGCAAAAAATTAAGCATAACCGCATATATCTTTTGATTGCGTTGAATTAGAAATATGATTATTTCTGTGCTCAGATGTCATCGACTTGGCTATTTCATATTAATGTCGGCTTGATTCTCTCACGTCATTTGAAGAAAATCGTCTTGACAGATGAACGGACAAACAGACCGCCTAACGGACAACAAAATGATCCTATTAGGGATGTGTTTTTTTTTAGGTACAAATCCCTAAAAAGTAACATGTTTACTTTACAAAAGAAGCTTATAAATTTTGTAGACAAAAATAAAATCAATTAAAGAAAAACTAAGCGTGAGCTGTTACAAATTATTTAACTAAAAACAATTAAATTCGCTTATGTATGATATATTTACATATTGTACAGTAGTTAGATAGATATAATTTATATGATAATTAAAAACTTATCTCACCATATTTTTCATTTTATATAAATTTTTATATATCATTACCAATTTTAGCATCGTATGAGACTTTAAGTATGGGTACGCATATGTGTGTAGGTATGTTATATGCACTTTTACGTGCTTACAAGCATATTTGTACCTACATGTACACACATGAACACTCATACATGCATATATGATGTATGCATGGTTTGTGTACGTCTACGTAGCCGCCGCCGTAGTACGCCGCGTGTATAATTAAATATATGTACGTACATTGACGACAAAATCAACATTATATTTAATGTTTCATATAACATCTTCAATTACAAGCATCTCTTCAACTATCACCGAGTGTAATAACAAAAAAATAACAAGCCAATCTCAAACATATTAACTTTGATTATTGACAACTCTGTAGAAGTGAGTATTTCCACAGACACAATCAAGTAGTCAAGGTAACTGATTAACGCTAAGTTGCTCTTCAATATAGACTTTGAAAATACTTTAACAAATAAAATGAAAGTATCCTGAATAAGGTATTAGACAATCTTGTAGTATAATAATTTACAATATAGTAAATTTTTGTAAGTAACATTTATTTTTTTTATAATCGCGCCATCGCAGTGCATTGAGCCAGTGCCTGTAAGAACGATATGGGTTTGGGTTTAATACGCATCTAGATGAAAAATTATATTTAGCAGCACTCTGCTTTCATTTAAATATAATTTCATTTTTCTTCTTAATTATTTACATAAGATTCTCCAGGCCTATTCTGATATACAGAATAAAGGGAAAAGTAAAAAAAATCCTGACTCTGCCTGACTCCTGAATCCTGCTCTGACAAAGCACAGTCTTCTGCAATTAAATATGCAACGTATCGAAAATTGAACTCCCTGACTATGACTTGCCCTGCTATGACAAATAAAGAGAGAAGCTGTCGTCAAATATAACTTTATGTATACTGTGTACCTATCAGTTGGAAATATAATTGTAGTCAATTAATATAACTAGAGGACCCGTTGACGCGTTACGAATTACGCGTTGCCATAGCAACGTGTAAGTTATTTTATACAAAAGTTATCTATATATTAAAACTTTGGATACCTTTTATCTATATATGAAAACTTTGGATACCTTTTTACGAAAATTGAGCGGACGGAGGATAATGAAATTTGGCACACTTATAATTTATGTATAGGAGAAGTGCAGAACGCAAATATTTTTTATTAATAATACTTAAAAAGGATATTAAATCAGTAAATAAAACTTTACACACACTACCATAACTTTAGCAATATAACTTTTGTATAAAGTGACATACACGTTGCTATGGCAACGCGTATTTCCCGCGTCAACAGGTCCTCTAGTATTGTTAAATGTATGGTAGTGTCTGTAATGGTTTATTGATTTATTGATTCTTTATAAGCAATAGCAATATATGAAAAATAAGTATTCTATACTATATACACTATAAGTGTACCAAATTTCAAGTGTCCAAAGTTTTAATTATATTTATGATTACGAGACGCAATATGACTTTTAATTAAGAAAAGCTTTACTCATGAATTTGACTATTAAATTGTAATTTCCGGTTATTATGAGAGTAGGCCAACACGTCTTTTTCGGTTCTATTGAAACATTAAAGGTAAACTGCACAATATTCATCAGTTAGACATTCATGAGGAGTGAATAGGCAAGAAAACGTCTCATAAGATATTTTTTCTTCAATTTTAATCTAATTCTGAGATATTAAAAAGCATACAAAGAACATTTTTTTTATATAAATGATTAGTAATTGCAGATACGTGTAACTCTAAACCTACGCTTACGTTGTGACATGTGTAAATAGGAAATTTAAAAAAAAAGCTTTTTTTTAAATCCACATTTAACAAGACACGGTAGTAAAGCATAGCTAATATTAAGATACTCCGTAACCTACTTTCCGTTCAATTTTTGAAGCTTTGCGTGATGAATGTCGGAACTCAGTGCTGCTTTGTCTCGTTACCAGAGCGAGGAAATGATAATTTATTCTACTGAGTAGAAATCAAACCAACAACCATAACATTTACAATCAGACGCTGTGCCACTGCGCCACGGCGGACTCATATAAATAGAAATATATAGTTATTCAGCAAGTATTGAGGATTACATTCATAGATTTTAAGGAACTTACTTGTAACTTACTATTATTAATACGCGGACCTAATATTACTCGTACATTCCTATCAGGTCCGCGTATTAATAAAAGTAAGTGAGTAGTAAGTGTTTATAAATATATCTTTCTTATTTCTTCATATTTGTTGTGTACACTTGTTTATTCTTAGCAATATCATAACTCATAATAATACTGATTGTATGTTTATTGTTTATTTGTATAGTAGTATGTGGTTGAAATAAAGCATTTACGTACTTACTTACTTTATTACGTCAGCTTACTTAAAATGTGTTGGCCGAAAACGTTTATCTTTCTCATTCAAACGTTTATCTCGTATCAAATCAAATACCTTTATTTCATTAGGTCAATGAAAAATCTTTTTTAATATAATCGTGACAAATATATTTTCACGGTTATAAGGTGAAAATAAAAATCGCTTATAAGAAAAGTCATGGCGCGTTAGACCGTACACCATGATATGTTATATCTTAGGATTAAGGTAACGTCACCGCACATTTTCACTAGAGATCTCACTGACGCGTAAAATACGCGTTGCCATAGCAACGTATCATGTATACCAAAGTGTGTAGTGTGCAAACATATAGTAGTGTATATTATATTTATTTTATTGAAGTATTTCTACTGTATACATTGAATCAATGAAATTTACAATTTAATATTTACGGTATATGTATAGACTATCTTTTAATGACTATGTTGTATAGTTTTTTAACCTGACTAGACCAAAATAGCACAAACCAGGGAAGAGTGGAAAAACTGGACAGAGGCCTTTGCTCAATAGTAGGACAGTTCAGGCTAATATAATAATACAATATAATAATCTTTACACTTTATCTACCATATCATAAAATAGAAATATGCGGATTTAGACATACGATATGACAACCGTTGAAGAAACTTCCAGAAGACTAGCTATGACCTGTGGTTTCACCCGCGTGGTTCTAATGGTACAACAAAGTACTATATATGACACATGGTACATTCTAAATTCCTGGATTAGCAGAAACTGGAGAAGCCAAGAAGCCGAGATGGAACAGCAGGTACATATGTTACATCAAAGTGTAGCTGCAAATAATCAAAGAATACAAGAGATCGTTGTATTCGCTTCGTTGTATCGATCGTTGTATTCGTTGTAATAAATAATAAATATGAATAATTCTAATAATAAATATGAATACGTTACCTCAACGTCTCCCATGTCTGATGAGTTGTTTAAGTTGTTTGAGGCATAAAAGATTTCGTTCCATTGACTTATATTATACATAGAATCCATCTTACAAGTGTGTCCTCATAAATCTCATTATGATTATTTACACAACTTGATACACAGAAACTTGTTTCAATTAGCTTTAATTACACAATATTACTTTCATGTTAACCTATGACATTGTACACTTAAGGTCAACAAAAAAAATCTTGATGTTGTTTTTATTTAATTCAGACGTATTACTAGTACGTATTAAATTACGTAATAAAACAGAGTTGGTTGATCTAAACACTAACAATTTTTTTGTGCATAGTACTTGATCCAAAGTTCATGGAGTATAGAGACAGTCCATACACTTTACCTGAAACAGAATAATTTATATAAATAAGCTAATTCTGTTGGAAAATCTATATTCTTAATTAATTGAAGAAATCTTATAGGAATTTATCAACGTACGCTAACGTTTGTAGGTCTAACGCTACTAACACCTTCATGTAAATTGATGATTCAAATTCTTATAATGGCCTCAAGTTTTTATAATGAATAAAGAATATTTCTATTTTGATGGAAATAATATAATAAAAAGGGCATTTTAGTAATTAAAATGTTTTATTGAATATCAAATGAAACAAATCAGTAGGTAGGATTCTTGACAAATAACTACAATATTTATAATATATTCTTGTTTCGATTTATACTTGAACGGAAAGCTCATAAGCTAATTTATTGACTTCATCAAGTAACAATGTATAGTAACTATTATTATGATATTATTAATTAATCTGCTATCATGGTTTCTTGATCCTAAATGAAAACTTGATGGCTATCAAATAGTTCGTATCGTATTCAGTAGTAACATGTCCCTTTATAACTGTTTTTCTTCTTTTTCTAGAACTTCCCCAGCTGTCAATACAAAAAAATCTTGAGACGCGTACCCCCATGTACTCTTCATTTTGTAGTTTCTCATTCTGTATAAAAATGTAACTATTATAAAAAAAACTTGTCTTAAAATTAAAATTTTTGTTTAAATTTTAAGTGTTTATGCCTACTCTATTTGTTAATTTAAGGTTACTTTATGACTTACAAAAAATAAAATTGTACTCAATTATTACAAACAATTAATGAAATAATATTGTCAGTGATGTGAATTCAAATATGAAAGAGAATTCGAGAGTAATCTTGTTAATTCTTATCCTCGTTAATACCAACCACGTTCTTATCACTTATTAAATCCACTTAATCTTAGCCTTAGTTATACAGATTATGTTCGCTTAAGTTTTAAATTACAGTCAATACTAATATAATTTGATCGATTTCTAATAAAATCTTAACACGAAGGAGCGTCTCTTCCCGTTTTTCCGGAAATATGAAATCGAATAGTTTTGACACCAAATTATCTCTATTCCGTAAGTAAAGCGCGAAGCAGGAGATAATAATATTATCCTTGATAATACTATCCATTTATCCTTATTCAGGTCATAATATACTTAATGTATGTTAATTATCTAATAAACGCTTAGATATACTAAAAATTATGTTTAATCTATAAGATTGACAATCAAAATATACTTGTATGCATATATGAAAATTATTATATATAATATATAGATATATTATATAAGCTTTAGATTAAAAGTTAAACATCCGAATTGAATAAGCTCCGCATGTACATCAGTAGAAGCAGGTATGAATTCTTAACTCAATAATATTAACATTACTACATGTACGAATAAAAGGCAGCTGACGATCGGCACACTGTCCTATAGTAAAAATTGACAAAACAGCAGACATTTTGATGGCTTACCCATTACGAATTCCTCACTAAGGGTTACTCGATCTTGTAGTCGGAAACCAATTAAGCTTTTAGGTCGACCTTATGTTACAACGGTTACTGTAAGTATGTACTTAACTATATACATTTTTGTTATATCTATGTATATATTATATGACATTAATATTATATAGTGTGATATATGATGATATATTATTTTAATATATAGGTGAAATTTATTTCTCTATTTATCCTTCATCCAAGTAGGATGATATTTAAAATGGGACCAAAAAAAAACTACAGCTCGTTAGGGTGAACTAGCGTTTCTTAAGATTCACGTTGCATCTTACATATACCAGGAAACAACTAAGTGTCCAATAGCTAGTGTTAAGATATTTGCCCCCAGTTAAGACACTCCGTTCCACAATTTCCACCTTTCGTTTTATCTTGTTACCAAATGGTAATAATTACTTACAATAATAAAAATAAGTGTGCTATAATCTAGTATCTATCCATCGAGACGCAGTGTATGGGATCCCAACGCCGTACTTTGTCTAACCAGATCCGAAAACAATTATATTTAAATATGTGAAAGGCAACTTAATTGAAAGTTTATTTAAAACAACAAATATCATGATGCAAGCTAAATTCTTAAAGAATTAATAGAAATATTATCAGTTTAGCCTTCAAAATAAATTAAATAAAAATAAATATTTCCCGTCGTATCGCAGCGGTATAGCGTCTGACTGTAAAAGCAAAGGCTGTGGGTACGATTCCCACTCGGGGAGAATGATTAACTTTTTTCCACAATTCGTCAGGGAACAATACAAAGCGCGGCGCTGAGTTCCGCCATACGGTTCCCTCGTAATGTGCGGTAAATAGCGTGAAGCTTTTTATATTTATTTGTATACAAAATAACTAATAAATCAACAAGTAACTTACATTTTAGTTAGTTGACGTATTTACCTATTTTACTATCTGAACTTGCCACCTGTTCAAAGTAATCACGCTTTAAGGAACCCAGTAAGCCGTCATCATGCAAATTTCAATTTGATACGGTTGCGCTAAGAGAAATTTCGCCTTGTAATTTTACTCGTTGAGCTTTACTGAAAGCATACCATTGACTTGAAGCTATTTTTCAGTTAATTGACAATTTCTTACATCTAATACGAGTAGTCATTGTCCACGTTACCTAATTTTAGTTTTATTTGATAAACATTCTATTGAACAACCATTGGGCCCATCGCGTTGTACGATGAGAAGCTCCGAGCAGTGCCTAGGACTTGCGACACACGACAAGTGTTGATAATAATTTCGCTAGCCATTTAATATGATATCCTCTACTTAAGCTAAAGCGTACGCTAAATATTATAGAAGTCACTTTATATGAATTTGAATGTTTTTTACTAATTACTGCTAGGTAAATTCTGTAAAAATATTTTTATTTCTACGTCAAATAAAAAGTGTCAAACGCTAGGGACCTACCGCATACCTATTTCGCTTCGCCCATCTATATCAAACTTTTCATACATTTTCTACAACTTTGTTCCCGCCGTTTTTAAAAATATGGCGCTCATAGCCAGTAGTGGTTCAAATACACAATCGCAGTTGATTAACATCCTTGTTGACATCTATAAATATAACCTTACATCGATATTAGTTAATATTTTTTGCGTCATAGTAACACATAATTAAATATGTCGGCGGCTGAGGCTCATCGGGTTATTTCAAGTACTTATGGTGATAATACTATTGGTGAAAGAACGTGTCGCGAGTGGTTCAGCTGCCTTAAAAATGGTGAACGGTAGAAGAGAAAAGGAGGCTTTACTTAATGAAAACTCATGTGAAATTCAAGAACAGCTCGCAGAATCATTTAGAGTAATTCAGCAAGCAATCTTAAAACGCGTGGAAAAGGTGGGAATGGTCCAAAAACAAGGATACTGGGTACCGTACCAGTTAAAACCAAAAGATGTGGAGCGACGTTCTTTTGCTTGTGAACAGTTACTTGAAAGACAAAAATGAAAAGGATTTCTTCATCGTATTGTTACTGGAGAGGAAAAATGGGTACACTATGACAACCCTAAACGACGTAAATCATGGGCATTGCCCAGCCACACTCACACGCCTCGACAGAATATTCACGGATAAAAGGTCATGCTGTGTATTTGTGGGATCAGCTTGGCGTGATTTATTATGAGCTGAAAACCTTCTGAAACAATTACTGGTGCACTTTATCGAACGCAATTAATGCGTTTGAGTCGAGTATTAAAAGAAAAACGGCCGCAATACGCTGAAAGACAAAACGTATTTTTGCAGAACGATAATGCTCGACCTCACGTGGCGAAAGTAGTCAAGACGTACCTCGAAATACTGAAACGGCTGAATTCTACCTCACTAGCCATACTTTCCAGATGTTGTTCCGTCTAACTACCATCTATTTAGGTCGATGGCACACGGCCTGGCGGGTTAGCACTTCGATCCTTTTGAAAAAGTGAGAGAATGGATCGATTCTTGGATCTTATCAAAAGATGAAGAATTTTTCCGACGCAGGATTCGTGTGTTGCCTTAAAGATGGGGCAAAGTAGTGGAAAGTGATGGACAATACTTTGAAACATAAGGAAGATACAATTTTTTTGGTATAAAATTTTTTAAATTGAAAAAAAACGGGAGTATCGGGAACAAAGTTCTAGACTTTGACTGTGCGTTACGTGACTCTAAGCATTGCAGCAGCAAGGGAAGATATTAAATTTGATAACCATTTTCAATTCAAGAAAGCCGGTTTCAGTATTTACGAGTTTGACGTCGATTCTTTCATTGGTGACAATGAAGTACCGCACGAACGTAAATAAAGATATTATAAATATATTATCATAAAATATAACGACTTTTATATAACATTGTCTCATTCATCATGCTTAAAAGCTTTCTCGCATAAGATGTCAGACGACATTCCTAGCCGAGTTGCTGTGGAATCTCTTGAGCGAATTTTACTTCATTTTTTTATGTAATACATAAAATTATCAATTTATACTCAACAAACACTTACAATTTAGTAACAGTAAACACTAGAATCATTATCCGTCCGCGTCGCAGCATGCTAGGAGCTTTATAGAAATATATTTTTAATATATACAATAAAAAATATTCTAACTTAATATTTAAATTTATTTCATTATAGAAAAATTGTTGAGAATTTGAAATAAAACACTACGCTACAGGAAGTTCGAACTCAAAACTTATAGTGAAGAAATGGCAAACTTTTTGTTTAATGATATCGTTTGCATTTTATAATATTGAATATCTAAACGAAAACTTCATGAATTCCTATTTTTTTAAAAAGAATACTTTATTCTTAAAAAGAAATGTTAGTAAAATTAATACAATTTATTCGTTGTACATACGTATTTAAAAAAAAATTAAGAAATATTATTAAATGTTTTAATTATTTTTTAATTTTTCAATATTAATCTTAATTAAAGTTATTTTAACTCGAGCCTTAAAAAATCTATTAAAAAAATTTAAAATAAGAACGATAAACTTACCCACAAATTATTTCACAGATACACTACACTTTAAAAATTACACAAAAACACAATACGTAAAATTGTAACTAAGATTTACAATTAATTGTTTAAAAAAAATTGATCAAACTTTTATTACGAGTACACACAGCTAGCGAGGTCTCGTTAGGACCGCCGCCTCTGAACTTATCGTACGAACTGGCTTTTCGGGGCACGTTACCATGTGCGAGTGAGAAAACGAGGGTGGCTTTGTACTTAATATTTATTAAAGTCCCTTATATACTAAAATAAAAAAAATGGTAATAAATAATTTCAGCGGTAAGTCAAAAAATATTAAAAATTTCGTATGAAAATGGAGATTTTAACGTCGTTTTTATATGGATTTCATGTTAATTTAATTTAGTTTAGTAATTTAAAGTGCGTGTGTATCAAAATATTGTAGTAGCTTTTAAAATTATGAAAATTTTAAAATAATTCTCAAATGTAACTCAACTGTAAGGGGGGACCCCTTTAAAAGGTATTGACGCTCGCCTCCATTGTTAAAGCTCCTTCCCCAACCTTATTTAATTTCTTTGTATTGTTTGTGAAACATTATCTAGAAATTTTCGAAATCACTGTTTTATTATATAAGCTTTATATAAGCTTTAATTCCAGGATAAGGATTTCAGTTTTATCTGTGCATGTAGCTACGGAATGGCTTAACCGTAAATAAATTTATATTATGTTTTGTACTCGTTTGACAAATGTGTGCTTTTGTGTTTTCACTAGAAACGCATAGTCAAAACAATGTTTCGTATATCAGACATTTTTGGACTACTTAAGGACAAAATCCACAGTATTTTAATGACTATTAAAATTAAAAAAAAACTAAACTAGCTTCACGCTGTATCCCGCATACGGCAGAGTAGGCAGAGAGAACCGTAAGAACCTAGTGTTAAGACACTCCGTTCCCCACTTTCCGCCTTTCGAGGCATTGCGTGTTGAGTGGCGGAACACAACTCCCCGAATGAGAATTGAACCCACAAGCCGTCGCGCTAACAGGCAGACGCCATGCCTCTGCTCCACGACGGCACGCCACACCTATTAAAAATATCCATAATAATTCTTTCATAGTATTTTTCATCTTTACTGCTCTTGTTTCTTGGCGTAATTTTATACATACTTAATATGATATGAAACCATTGTAAATTATATATAATAACAATAATATTTCCTTTAGTACGAAATATTTCGACGTCACAGTAAAATAATATAAATCTCGACTAAGTCAAATTAATTACCAATAAATTTTATGAAGATATTTACAAATCGAATGAGATATTATATAAGCACACTATTGACTCTAAATGGTCGTAAATTTAAGAACAGTATTATGACTAAGTTCTCTCTGTCTATACTGCTATGCAGGAAAAAGGTTTTATTAAGGCGTAAGTCACCCTGGTAAGACGACAACGCGCGGCGTTGAGCTTCGCTGTTCAACTAGGATGTTTCGATTTTTTGTGGAAAGTGGGGGAAGGAGTGTCTAATAATTAACCCTACTATATATAGGAAGAAATTTGAAGTATTTTGTTTATTTTGATGAACTTTTTAAAAATAACAAAAAATATAAGCATTTACCATTTTAAAAACTATGATAAAGCTTAGTTATAAATTATATTCAAAGTACATTCAATGTATTTAGTTATGTTTAAGCTTTATGATTAATTTTATTAATATTATATACTCTTTAGTTTGGCATACTCTAAAGTTATTAAGAGACAAAAACATTAACGTCAAATTGATTTCAAGATAAAAAAAATAGCTCATTAAATAACTAAATTTCTAAATTCTAGTAAAATGCCTAGTTCAAGACGAAGACGATTCTCAGTTCAAAATAAAAATAAAAATCAAGAAGTAAATACTCAACAAAATGATATACAAACTGGGTAATCTTTGAACAATTAATACATTTTGGTTTCGTTTACAATTTAAAATTAATTTTATCTTATAATTACAGTGGAAAATTAGAAGGAATTAATTTGGCAGAAAATATAAATAGGGTGAAATACAAGAACAAAATACATCCAACCATTTCAAAAAATGTATCAACATTACAAATGTTGACTGAATGCAAAAGCACAGCATCTACAACAGCTCAAGCTAATGCCATAAGTACATCTGATAAAGAAATAACAGCTAGCTCTAGTAACATTAATCTATATACAATTATTAATGATCAAAATGAATTAACTACTAACGACACAGAAATTGAATACAAAAGTAATCAAAAAGAGCACCTTCGACGAGAAAGACCACTGCACCGCGATAAGTACCTTCACCGAGTAGTAGTCAGAAGTCCCAAACGGAAAGTGTGTATGAGCAAAGAAGTTAAAAGAAAATCTATCGGTGTTACAGTTGATATGACTGATTGCAAAGAAATTCTCCATACTAATGATTCTAGGATAGAAATTCTAAAACAAGTTATAGAAGTAGGTGAAAATACTGATCGTGAGGAAGAGGAAATCAGCAGCCACTCTTTAGGAAACATGTGTCGCATTTGTCACAGCGGAGACGCTATTTCTGATGCGGGTAATCTTATATCGGCATGTTCGTGTCGAGGAACCATTGGTAGAGTTCATGTTAAGTGTTTGGAAAGATGGCTCACTGAGTCCGGAAAATCTCGATGCGAATTGTGTGGGACGAAATATATTACGAAACGAGTTCATCGATTTGGTATTCTCAAAGCTTTCATCATGTGGATACTTAGTCATAATTCAAAAAATGTAAGTATACTTTTTATTAATTTACATTTTCATAAAAGATAAGTTCACTACAGTCACAAGAAACTCACTTTAAACTGCTCCTCGATATAATTATATAGTATAGTAATAAATATCTAAATTAACGAATTTCTTGGAAGTGAAATGAATAATGACATCGTGTAATATAATGATCTCACACGCGGATTTTTTTTTTGTGAATAATATCGATATTTTACCTATGTGCCAGAAAAGTACCATTCAGTTCTGTTAAGTATACATTGTTACCAAATTAGGTATAGAAAATGATAAGATTTAGTAAGGAAACTTATGCTCTTCTTATACTCGGTAACTCACCGTGGTGGATTTCAAGCTTAAAGGTTTATCTCTGTACGTATATTTGATTGGGAGAGTCGCCAATGTTAAGATATATCGTTAAAATAATAGTGAAGTAGTGTTAATCACTAGAAATAGTTAGTTTTATAAAAAAAAACATCGAAACACATATAGGGCATTTGTTTTATTTCTTTGTATTTGTAATGAAAGTATTTAGACAAATATTCTACTTAATTTCATCAAATGACATAAACCACTTAATAAAATATTCCAAAGCAGTATACCTTCCAATAAGTGTCGTTGCTTACAAGCAACTGCCCCGATTGATAATTTCATTGCTTTTACAGTCTTTACTATCTAAGACTACCCTCTGTTTAGAAGCTATTCCTAACTATATACTTATAAATTGAGATTTAATGGCTTATAATATATATGTATATATATTTCAAATGCATATTATAATATCTATGAAATGACCATGAAAGAAAAGTAATTCAAAACATATATATGACAAGACTTAAAGTTTTGGGGTCTGTTCCTTTTATAGAAACTTACTATCTCCTCAATAAAGTAGACAAAGGGTACAAATACTCAATGAAGTTAAAAAAAAATAAATGTGATATATTTTTATTTGACGTTTTTTCTCGTAAATGAGATATTATCTTTGATATTATTATTATTATAGAATGTAGAAGTTATACAAAATGGAATTATTGTGTATTTTGAGAACATATTCCTTATTCAATACATGATTCATTTTGATAAAACCGATTGCTAAACACCATATAATACGAATTGTCATATAATCGTATACATAATTTGAAATTTCTCATAATCACATTATTTTGCTCTGCGGGGCCATAGGCTAATAAAATGCAGAACGAAACAAATTATTGTAGTAAGCGTTGCATATATGGCATCCCCATGGATTGACGTTAGGTGTTGATTGAAATTAAATTGGTAACTTATTATATTTTAAAAGTATTGTATTCAAATGATTCAAATCATAAATTGAATAGATAAGAGATAAAACTACCTCACAATTGAATATAAGTTTTTAAGATTACGTGGTAATATAAATTAATTAAGTAACAAAAATATTCGCTGTTATTATTTTTAAATACGTTTTCTTATTGTGGCCGCCCTGGCGCAGTGGCAGAGCATCTGACTGTAAACGGGACGATTACGATTGGACGTGGGTTCGATTCCCTCTTGGGGAGAATGAAATATTTTCATTTTCCTCGATCTGGTCACACGATTAAGCGTGTTGTTGAGTTTCGCCACTCAACACGCAATGCCTCGAAAGGCGAAAACGGGGAACAGAGTGTCTTAAGACTTAGTTTCCTCTGCCTACCCTGCTATATACGAGATACAGCGTGAAACAAAAAAAAAGACTATTTCTTATCATATTAAAATTCATACTAAAACAAACTTAAAATGTTTTAAAACTTTGTAATAGAGTACAAAATTTTATTATACAGATAAAAAAAAATAAGATTTTAATTTATTAATTTTTTTATGGATGATTTTTGTCAGATGATCGTTGACTTCTTCGGGATAATGATAATGACGCCTATAGCAGTGGTTGGGGCAAGTTTGACAGAGCGTACTTTTGCTAGACTCGTCGCACAAGATCATGACACACCGTGGCCCTTGGCTTCAACTTTCGTCTTAGCTTGTATGACTCTTGTAAGTATAATAAATAAATTAATCACAATATTTACTTGTATATATTTTTTGATTATTGACCCATTTGATTGATTTATTTTGAAAGATCTTTCTTGTGATATATACGTAAGTTTATATTTATATTGCTTGCGTTTAAAATTAGAGTGAAAAACATTTTTGTGGCCTTACCCACCTAAACGGAAAATAAAGAAATAGCCATAATCCTTTAGTCTGTTTCTATTATAATAATTGTATGTGTTATTGTAGGTATTGTATGTTTTAGGTATTGTTATTGTAGGTATTGTATGTTTCTATATTAAAATAATTGTAAAAATTAACAACAATTTTAAATATACATATATTTAATTTATTAATTTTGTAGCATATATTTTATTCATTTATTTGAACTTAGCACACGATAAATGAGATTTCTACATAATGCCACCTGCTTGTGGTTTGATATTTCAAACATGTACTAGAACTCAACAGCTTGACATTTACATCTTTGTATAATCAAGAATGTATCAGAGCTTTGTCTGACACTGTGTCTTCTGCCTTTAATTTATTATACCAAGTACGTACTACTAATAATATATACAAAGATAAAAGGAGATCATTGTATCGGAACGGAACAGCGTTTCAAATCTCGAGGGTTGTGGGTTCGATCTCCATTCAATAAGACAAAATTTTCCTGGCAACTCAAATTCTGGCGAAAAGAGGTGGATCGGAGTGTCATGGTGCTCAGTTCTCCGTTGAATTCAAGATATTAATTCTCCATGCCTACCCTTCTGTAAGAGATAGTATTATACTTTATTTGATTGGTGCTGTATACTGATATACAGGAAACTAGTCTGGATACAGAGGATATCTTTTATTTTTACTTGTACTCTATTTCTAGCCTATTGTTTACAAAATTGTACCAAAAAGTTATATTAAATGTAATAAAGTTTATTATTATTATTATTATTGCAGGTATGTTACTACTGCTGGATTGTGTCAGCACTGACTCGTCACGCTCTTGGCTGGTGGATTTGGTACAGATCTCATTATGAAGTGAGGCTGCAGTTACCAGAAGAGGAGTAAAAAAATATTAAGCATTATAAATGATAAAAATAGTAAAATTATTAATTTTGATTCGTTGCTATTAAATCACTTAAATATCTTAACGCTTATTATCATTGCGTTATATACAAATAAAAACTTATCCTGTCATAGTTGTATATTTAATATATGGGTATTGAAATATTTGAAACGTTCTATTTAAAAAAATGCGGAACGAGATTTTAGATTTTTCGCCTCTTACTATAAAATACCTAAGAGTATTGTGTTACTTATGTCGTGTTATGTATATTATATTTATGTATATATATATATATATATATATATATATATATATATATATATATATATATATATATATATATATATATATATATATATATATATATATATATATATATATATATGTATATATATATATATATATATATATATATATATATATATATATATATATATATATATATATATATATATATGTGTGTGTGTGTGTTAGGTATATTTTATATTATTAAGTTTGAGAATTTAAGTACAGTGAAAATAGGAAAAATATACAGTTAACTAAAAATACAAGAAATCCTTGAAGCAAGAATAGCTATGAAAGGTATTCATAAAATTATATTATAAGTTTGAGGGCGGTGAAAAAATATTACCAAAATTTTATATAAAAAAAGGTATAGAGTAGATATAGAATATTTACTAAAATGTACAACGTCTGACGAGTCGTAGGTTTGATTCCCACTTTGATAAGACAAATGCACAGTGTTGAGTACCTTGTCCCACCACGTCTTAAGTTGAGTGGAAAAGCAGAGAACGGAGTGTCTTAACTAGGTTAGGTACACTAAATTTCCTATGCCCACCCTACCAGGATATGCAGCGAGAAAAATTTTGTCGATTCTCACTCGGGGGAAAGAACTTTATTCATCATTCACTCTGGCAACAAGGGAAAAGCGCGGCATTGAGTCCCGCCATTTAACACACAATGCCTCGAAAGGTATTAAGTGTTGAATGGAGTGTCTTAAGACTAGGTTCCTTTTGCCTATGGTACCCTATACCTACCCTGCTATGTGCGGGATAAAGTGTGAACCAAACAAAATGTCCTGTATGTTCGGATTTAGTTGCTCTTGAACACTAAATTACCTCTGACTTCAATTTATTTTGCCTAGATTAAAAACAAAAAAATAACGGTCATGTTCACACGGTGTTAGGTTATGCCACTCAAATTATGTTATAGAAATTGATTTACCTGAAACTCTGCCCTGAAAGAAATTGTCAAAATAATTTTGAACCATTTCATCAAAACATGATCAAAGGCTGTAATGTTAATATTAAATGCTTGGCTTGTGAAACATAAGTTGTATAATATATATATATATATATATATATATATATATATATATATATATATATATATATATATATATATATATATATATATATATATATATATATATATATATATATATATATATATATATATATATATATATATATATATATATATATATACATACATGTATACGTCGGGTCACATGCTGACGTACCTAATGTACCTGTAGATGGCCCGTGCAATGTAATTAACATTATAGTCATAATAACATGTTGACCGTTTTCCAGTCAATACGTTAAAATTTTGTTCTTTTAACCTCAAAATATATATATTAAATATACTCTTAATTGTATATTTATTATGATAAGTATCTGGAATAAAAAAAATAGGTTTTTGTCAAAGTAATATTCTATAATATTGGTTACGCCATAATGCAATTTATACTTATGCTTGTAAAGCAAATAGTCTCTACTTTTAATATTTACACTACACGAGTGTACATTTTAGTAGTAAAATATTAACTCTATTAACTCTTAAGCTTTATTAACTCTAGGAACGACAAAAAATAAATAACCTGAGGCCATTTTTCATTATGTACGAAACAAACAAAACAACGTCGACAGGATGTTTTAGAGATAAGTTGTTGTTGTAAAGGTAAATAACAAATTATAATGCCATAAATTGGTAAGTTGAAATAAATTTAGGCATAGAGAAATGTTTTAAAGTAAGTTGGTGGATTAAGTTTTTTTCTTTTCATAATTGTACTTTATTTATTTATAGTTAAATAAAAGATACAAAGAGATTATTCAAACGTACATTTCTCGGAGATTATCATTTTATTTTGAAATAAAATAATACTTAGTTATATTGTATATCCCTTTTTCTAATCGAGTAATGTCAGTATTTATCGACTGTTTATATATAAATTGTTTGGATTGTGGGTTCGATTCTCATTTGGGGAGAATGGATTATTGTCATTTTCTTCGCTATGGTAACAAGAGTACGGTAAGTCAGTTCTAACTGAGTGTTAAGACACTCCGTTCCCTCTGCCCATTACAGTGCACTGTGAAGCCATTTTTTTTTGTCCCACATAAAAATATATAACTATGTCAATTTTTTGCTTCACGTTGTACACTGATAGATTAATATCTATCTATGAGTGATATAATTATTAAGAAGGAAACTTGCATATATTATTTTTCTTTGCCAGATTATCACAAGAAGAGCCGGAAAGCAGCTTTCACCTAGTTTACATATATTTTATGTTCATTCATTATATATATAAATATATATATATATATATATATATATATATATATATATATATATATATATATATATATATATATATATATATATATATATACATATATATATATATATATATATATATATATATATATATATATATATATATATATATATATATATATATATATATATATATATATATATATATATATGTGTGTGTGTGTGTGTAAAGCTTTTAACATCGGACCCCTTTTAACAAAAATTGCACGGACGGAGGAGCATGAAATTTGGCACACTCATAGTTTATGTGTAGGAGAATTGCAGAAGATATATTTTTCATAATAATGCTTATGAAGTACCATAAATCAATAAATAAAAAATTACACACACTACCATATAATGTTTAACAATATAAGTTTTGTATAAAATGACATACACGTTGCTATGGCAACGCGTATTTAACGCGTCAAATAGTAATAGTAAATGTAAACAGACCATGTAAATTTACTCTCATGCTTGAGCAGTAAAACGCCTCCTGCATATATCCTATAAATCTGAAGGACTTGCCTCGATAAGTCAATTTAGGGGAAATTGGCACATATTAGATAGGTATATATACGGAAATACCTATATATCAATATTTTCATATAATGTACAAAGCTCTACATCGTGTGCACAATAAGGCAAATACACACTAAGTCATAATATTTGTTTAGGTGTTTACTAATTCTTAATAGATGAAACGTCGTCCAGGAAATGTGGCCACCTCCTTATCTCATTGTACAGCTTCCTCCCAGGACTTTCGGTAGGAGAGATTTGTTTGTGGCCTACTAATTTATAGTCTGGAGACAGATGACCTTGTTCTACGCCGCATTTAATAAGTTCTTGAGCAGCGTTTAGCGCCGCTTGCGTTAGTTGATCACCTGAAGAAGATTATTATTTTTACATTTTAACTGTTTAAATAATTAAAATGAATGGAATGGACATGGACGAAGGAGGTTGTACGCTAACTTTTTTACCAATATAGATATTACCGATGCGTATTTTTTGATTACTACTAGTAATTTAGATTATTTTAAATATAACAAAAACTATTTTAAATATAACAAAGGTTTAAAAATAGATTAGCAAAGTTTTTTTCTTTTGATTTCACAAACACATCTTTATAGTCCCAATAATCCCTTCTGAGTTGTCATTTCTCGTTTCAGCTATTGTCGTGATATCTAAATTACATTGGATGATTTATGACAAAATGAATAAAATATGAAATAATGTAATGATATTTAGCGTTGGTTTTTACTTAATTACATAGTTATTGTTAGACACTTGTTTAATTCAAATCAAAAAATTAAAATATTTATTAAAAAGGATATTTATATAATTATTGAAGAAAATAATTATATATTAAAAGTACCTAAGTCACCTATGCCTTTCCAGGTCTAATAGCTATATAATAAACAAGGTTTTATTTAAATGTGTCCAGTAGTTACTAAGATGTATATTATTATATGATGGAATGATTTTGATTATTGTACAAATAAATAAAACTTTATGATACCTACTGTTAAAGTTGCCTATAAATGAAATACCAATAGATTTTTTATTGTATCCATAAGTATGAGCTCCGACGTGCAGCCAGCCGCTGCCTTCGTACACTTTGCCATTACCACCAACGAGAAACCTAAAAAATTAGACAAGAAACATTATTTTTGTTCAGCTTCACATTTTCTAACAGAATAGATAGTAAAAACTTAATGTCAAGACGGAGAATCTCAACTTTCAACTTTCCGTTCAAATTTGGAGCTCGTTGAGTGTTGGAACTCAATGATGCACTTTTTCTTGCCAAAGCCATCAATCATTGAACTTTGTTCAAATTTATAATATCCTTGATTCAAATATACTTCTACAAGCACTTTTGAATCGTCGAATGAATATACTGCAACCAGTTCAGAACGCTGTTGAGAAGAACCGGAAAGTAACTATTTTGACAATAATATAATGGTAGCTATGCCTGAATAAAATTCATATGATCTAATTTCTACTAATTTATGTAATTTAGACATGTAATTATCACTGAATTATTAGTATTCTTGAACATTGAAATAAGCTTTACTAACTTCTTTTAATATTTCTTTATAAGTGGCAATTTTAATTTTATTAAAGACGCTACTTATGGCCAGACGTTAGTCCTAGTGCACCAAGATGTCATAAACGAAATAATAAAATAAATTATGAAGAATCTACAGCATGCTTCACACGCTGTAAAAAATACAGTTATTTTTACGTGTATTTTACTGTTGTAGTAACACAATACTTTCAGTCAGTCTATTGTGATATTTATTTCATATTTTTAAGATGTCTTCTTTCTAGTGGCTTCTGCCCTGACAGAACGACGATACCGACTTTGTTTTTTTCATTTCTAATTATGACAATAAGTCAGTGTCCATATTAATTTTGTATTAACTAAGGTATTATTGTGAGAGAATGTTGATAATACATCACTTGGAATACATAACTGTTTTCTTGTGGGGTTCACAAGCCCTAAATATGTATCTGCATATTGATTTGTCATTTATGAGGAGATTAATGAAATGAAGAAACCTTAAAATGAAAAAAATGCGTATCATTTTGAAAATAGAATAAAAAATATTGTATTCAAAATAAACACAAGTTTATATTATTAAATGCCGTTGTGGCGCAGCGGTACAGCGTATACCTATAAATCGCGTTTATTCGCGTTGAGGTTCAATTCCTGCTCGGTGGAGCTATGTTCATTTTTATCGCTTTGTCTTGTACAAAGCACAAGTAGTAAGTAGTACCAAAAATTTTGTAGAAACTGAGGAACAGAGTGTCTTAACACTATTTACTCACACACTATATTCGAGGTGCAATCGTAAAACTTTAAAAAACTATAAAATATATATTGTCATTGGATGATATTAAACAGATTCATAATATCAAACTAAAAACTACATGCAAATTAAATTATACATACGAGATGCCTATATCCCAATAGTTCAAAGTTTCCATATGGGTATTCTGGATACTTTGAACCATATTCACACAGCTAGCGTCGGTGTCACATGTGGGTGTAGCAGTATGTTGTATGATGACGAGGTCCACTGGCCGCGGTAGATATTGCACGTGGAGTGGACTTAGACCGTCCCATTCCTTTTTTGTTACAACGCCAGGACAAACTAAAAAATATAGTTAAAATTAAATGGCTTACAGAGGTTAAGGTAAGAGGTAAGTATAACTTCTCATACAGTTAATTTTATACTGTAAAAAAAGCATTTGACATTTATATTGAAAGTTTTATATATGTACCACATAACAAAAGATACAGAAAATATATAAGGATAGAAAAAGATATGCAAAAAGGATAACTTGTCCCAAAAATATATCTATCAAGAACCATGGAATGTGAGAAATAAACCTTGTTAATCAATAAGATTCAAAAATAATATAATGCAAATAAATAATACCTATACTATATTCGTTTTATTCGTTTCTTTTGCTTTCCTAATAATATTAAGAAAGAAAAATAAACGTATTGAGCGAACATTGATAATATTCGTTAAGGTTAAGAAAATGATGCTTTATTTTTAATTTGAAGGTGCTTGGAGGATTGCCCTCCAGGATAGAATTTGGAAATGGATTTCATACACTGCGGTCCCTACGTTTAAGACGTTTTTAATAGAAAGATATGTAGTAATTCAACCATTCCAAAAGTAACACAGGAGCCGTACAGGCTTGTCACTTGGAGGCCTTTGCCAATTGAAAACGTTTTGTTGAATATAAGGGAGAAGATGTTTTTAAAATTTTAAAATGAGTATAAAATGTATGTGGATTTAGGCGCATACTGACTGGAAGCTAATTAAATTATCGATAAAAATCGGTCGTCAAATTTGTGTAAACCAAAGACTTATCACATATTCTAAAGTCAATCAAGACATCCGTATAGTCTTATAGTGGTAAGAGTAAAGCTTGGGCAAGCGTAGTTTTAGTGCAGACGGGTAAAATGTTTTGAAGTCGTCAAGGGAGTCCAGAGGATAATGTATACGTTTGTTGATTTCATTAATATGAGACTAATTAACACATTGAAAGTCAAATTGCTGACAAATTAGACGTCACCCAAGAATAGTTGCATAGAAGTCTATTCATTATCATTATCAGCCTATAACAGTACACTGCTGGACGTGGGCCTCCTCCAAGGTACGCCATAAGGTCTCTAGGCCACGATCTCTCGTTTTCGCCATCCAGTCACTACCAGCCGCCTTTTTTATATCATCGGTCCATCTGGCCGGAGGACGTCCAACGCTACGCTTGGCGAGACGTGGTCTCCATTTGAGAACCCGTTTGGCTCATCGTCCATCGGTTCTACGACAGATGTGACCAGCCCACTGCCACTTTAATTACACTACATTTCCAGCTACATTTCCAGATTATATCTGTCATTTAGGTCTTCTGGCGGATAATCTCATTTCGGACTTTATCCATTAGCGAGATCCTGAGCATAGACCGTTCCATAGCTCTCTGAGTGACATGCAAGCGGTGGGCCAGTTTTACTGTCAGGTTCCACGTCTCGGCTCCGTAGGTCATGACTGGAAGAACGTACTGATCGACCTTGGTCTTAAGACTATTATGATAACATTTTTGGAAATTTTACATCTATAAGGAAAAAATGTGATGCTTAGAAAAAATCAATCAAAAAAATTGTATTGTAGATTTTATGAATAGGTCTTATAGGATCTTATGAATATCATGTTATAGGTATGGAGAACATATATGCTTAATAATAACAAATAATAAAATAATAATTATTATTATTTTGAAGTGGATACTAAGCGCAAGTAAAATTTTTAAAGCTTAAATTCTGTTATATTTTATTTTAGTAAACTGCCCATCTGAGTGATACTTAAACTGTCAAAGCGAAAATGTTCATTTTTTAAAATCTCGCAAAGACTAATAATATGCTTAGTAACTAATATACACGTATATACCTACCTATTCGTTATTTTCATATTAAAATATTCGCTTAAGACGCATAGAAAATTAAAGATACTTAACTACAGTATAAAAGTTTAGGCAAAACGGCATTCGTGCCTAGATCTAGTTCAAGCTCACTTGAAGCCTCATTAGCGATCGACTAGAATTAAGATATACTCGTACACAGGTACTCAAGAAAAAGTTTGACAGCCGGTTAAAGATTAAAAACTTTCACAGTTGAAAAAAAACTTCCACGTTAGTAACTAAGATTTTAATTATATTTACAAACTAATAAATAATAAATATATCTTGACTACCTTACTTACATATTCCAAGAGCAATTGAACTAAATTTTTACTAATTGAAGCCATATTGACAAACAAACTGATTCTTATTCTACGAATTCATTAACAGAGTGTTGTTTTCTAATTAATTTATAAAATTGAAGTGTTTTTGTAAGATCATTTATTTTAAAATAAAATGACTAATCTTTAAAATTAATATGTTTTTGTGAGATAAATCTCTGATGACATTTTTAATATGTACGTGAGGTTACAGGTAAAAATATTTTGAAAAATTGAAGAACAAAAACTGAACTAAAGACATCATTATACCATTCTTATTTAAAAATTAACCTGATCAAGTAGTTACTTATTATGACAATAACAGTTCTTTCTGCTGACATTTTATACAATTGTTGCTATATTTGATTAATTCGAAAAGGACGGACATTCAAAACCTTTAAAGTTTAATGTAGGTCTATTTGAAGGTTTCTATTCTGATAGATAACATTAATTAGCCATGCGAAGAAATGGAATAATTGGTTTAAGTTCAACAATAAGTACGCGGAATTTATCCAGCATTTCCGGACGATCTTCCGAGAATGCAAAGCAATGTCAAGTATTTTCTATTACTTTTTAATGTATTATTCCACATTTAGGAAAAAAATACATCTGCAAAATTTATAAAAAAATGTACGTAGCGGGAACTAAACCCACCCTCTAGTATATTGTCCAAGAGCTTCGACCACTAAGCTATACGTTGTCAGGGTACGTCAAATTATTACATATACTATATACTATATTATTATTATATACTTGTTTATGTTGTTAGCATCGCTGTAGGGAATCGAGTGTAGGGTATTTATATATATATATTTATAGGGCCATGAGCATGTATTGGAAATCTTACGTAAAGTAAGTCTTTCAGCAGTAAGAGCACAGAGAAACATAACAGCCAGCCAACGATAAATAGTGTGTGAAAGGAGGTTCGTCTATAAAATCCACAAAAAATTATTTCTCAATTTTACAATCAGTTACTATCCTTTACTATAGAAGACTGTATTATACTGGTGAAACTTAAACTATATATAATATAATAATATCATTTCAACATAGCTTTGATAACAAGTTTCAAGTTTGCATGCGATAGAAGTAAGAGTGAGGGGTAAAAAAGCGAAATCTCTCTAAAAGTCTCTCTAAGTTTGCTTAATAGCCTATAGTTTGGCAAATGGCACGGCAACAAGTAATTAATTTAATTTAATTACTGCATAAGAAATTTCAAAGTATACTCTCTCGTTTCGGATTCCAATACTATTCATTCGTTCTTGAGGGATTTTTGAAAGAAAGAGCCATGTCAACAAACTCACAAATACCGTGTATTGAGGAATACAAGAGGAAACTAAAGCTGGGACGAAACTCAGCCATTACTGCGCGCAAAAGTTACAAAAAGTTTCGACACAATGTCTGGTGTAAGCAAAATACCTGATGAGCTATTTCATAAATAGCCCTATATTACTCGTTCTTTATGATTCTATAAAAAAATACAACATCAAGGCTAAATAACTGCGATTTGCGACACATTTTATATTTAAAACAAACCAGACACACAAACAGCCACATCTTAGAATAGCAGAAGCGTCATTTCATAAAGTGGTAGTGGACTTTAAATCAGTTATACGCTTCATGCTCTATATACATTTTTCTTTGTCAAGATTCTAAAAATATTTCCTTTACAAATCTATAAAAATAAGACAAAAAATCACATACCGGCTTCAGAGGAACTCAAACATATAAAAAACACGATACTTATTAATATTATCATTTTGCACTACACACTTCTCAAATATAAAACATAAAACTGGACACCATCAGCTCTCTGGCACGTACGAATATATACGTTATCAATTAAATAAGATGTTGTACTATAAATATATAAATCCTCATATCATCTCTTTCTTGGTCTTGAGGGTAAGAGAGATGGGTGAGCGTGGTCAGTGATGGCGCATCAGACTTTAGCATGAAGTTAAAAAAATCATAAACTCAAATAGGATTCCGCATTAATATAAATAAATTAGCACTTAATTGGCGACGATGACAGAATTAAATTTTACTTATTTAGTTTACGTTTTTAAAGAAAACACATAAATTTAATACATACATTATATAATTTAATACATATCTAGAAACTAAGCTACACACTTCGCCCGCCGACTTGACATCGTTTCGCATTAAGCATTTTCACCTATATATTTGTAAAGTCACAATTTTTTTATTATTAATATATCGTAATTTTGAAAAGGTTTTTACAGAAAAATAGTTACGGAACTACAAAATTACAAAAATATTATGTTTATTGCAACTGTCAAATCTATAAACGGGGAGTACCCGAAACCGAATACAATTTACAATTTATATATTGTATATATGTTGGTTTTTTATGTTTTTTATGTTTTTTATGTTTTATATGATAGGTATTATTTAGATTATATATATATAGTTATTATTTAGATAGATAGTATTTGTGTAGGTTTATATTTAAGTTTGATGATATATATTTTAGATATTATATTTCTTTCCTATTTTCTAAAATTCACCATGACTTCTTAATAAATATTTTTGAATAGGTTAAAGAGGTCAATTTTAGTGGTAAGCAACAGGTAACTTAGTAAATTTTAACTTTTTAATTTTTATGGTATAACTTGTATGAAGTTACACTTATAACTACTAAAAAAAGGATAAATATTTAGTCTGACTAAAAAAGAAAAGCGAAGAACAAAATTAGTGACTTCCCGTCTAGGTCAATAACATCATATTTTTTTTCTTCTATGAGTCGTTTACAGAACGAGTTTGTATTGCACAAAGGAAGGCTCGATAATTCTTACTTTTCTTAGTATAGCCTATAAATACACTTAAAATTAATAATTAACATCAAGTTTGTGCATTTATCTTTAAGCTACTTTCAGTGTCATTTTAGATATAAAATAAAAAGGCTACAATGCCTGCTTGTGTCAGTCACCCATTGGCCTTGTGGCAATTGGTCACAGACTGACACTAATAGTGTTTGGTTATGGTTGCTCGGTTTCAACAAAGGACAAAGGGCGGTGTCAAATTCCATCACACAAGTCTCAATATCTCGAAATAAGGTTGAAAAGGGAAGGGGAAGTTGACATAGTGTATCTAATGTCAAAATACCACCCGTATTTTGACATTAAACACACTATGTCACCAGGTTATATATTTTTTTTTATTGTAAATGACATTATAATAACATATACCGTGTATTATTTGAAAGTAACTAGTACCGATATACACGAAAGGTTATCAACAACAGAAGTCAATTACATGTGTCATTTTGTATATTTAATTATCATTTCTGTGAATAAAACTCACTAAACGGCGTTTTACTCATATCTATTGCTTATGTATATTTGTGTAGTATATTATATTATTTTATGTATATGTTGATTCTGTCTGTATATATATATATATATATCGCGCTACCAAGATACTATGCTTTTGTGTGGTAGCACCTGTAAGAGATCACTATTCATGATAAGGTCCGCCTTTGCATGGTTTTCATGGTTTCTGTGATTTGGTTTTATTTGTATTTTCTTTTGTAAATTATATTGCAATAAAGAATTTATCTGTCTATCTATCTAAGCCGCGTTTATTTTTAAAAGTTACATTCAAACAATATCATTAAAATATATAGCATTATTTTATAGTATAAATGTTCACTTGTGCAAAACTTAGTCGTATTCCCTCGATACTTTTTATTTATTTATACAAATTCTACAATGAAATCTATACATATATAAGTATATTATCTATAGCATTTAACAGCTATTCAATATTCTATAATCATTAAATTATTTAGTGGTAACTTACGTGTGTAAATGTGTAAAAACACTCCGTTTTCAACTTTTAACTTAAGATCTATTCAAAGTCAATATCAAAAAATTCTATATTGCACGTAAGCAGTCATACAATATTAGTATTAAATATTTTACAAAGTATATGCATAACGGCGTTTTTTTATTATTATTATTATACATACACGGAATACATACACACCTATATACATCAATATTAACTTAATGTATAAAAATGTTTTATATAATATGTATATTTCAAAAAAATATATAAATATTTGAAGTAGAAAATTTCTTAGTGACAGCCTTTTATATTATATAGATTCATTTTCATATTTTATATATTCATTTAATAAATTATATTAAAGAAAGCGCCTCAATGAAAGTGTATACTAATAATAAATCATGTCAATTAGAAATAAGATATTGCAGGCGCTTAGGCAAAGTGCTAACTAAAATATATACCCCCATTTGTGCAAAAAAGAAGCAAGGACCTCTCACACTTGACATTTGTCAATGTCATTGTTATCATTGCTAAAGCCATACAAAATATGTTAAATATTTTACTATAAAGAAAATTAATTTTAATTAATTTAATTGATCTTTTATATGTTTATATGTAGAATTATAATAAAAATGCTTATAACTTCTTTGTATACAAATAATATCTAATATAAAGACTTTATAAATTAGTGAATTAAAATCTAAAGGAAAATTTGAAAATAAAATGATATACAATTGAATTAGGTAAACGTCAACTTCACATTTTTTGAAGAAACAGAGTGGTGAAGCTACCACACTAGAGAATCAAATGTTTTATAATTATTATAATCTAACACGCTCTATATACTAACTATATATTAACACGCACATTGAGAAAATTTCGTACGTGTAAATTTTAACGTCTATTTTTATTTAAATGAAAATTTAAGATTCTTTATTATATTTATAAATAACTAACATGCAATATTTCTCCTTCGATTTCGTTTGCGTGGATTATTAAATTCTCTTTCGGTGCACTCATACGGTACGGCACTATACTTTTAATCTTAATTAAAAAAATTTATATTTATTATAATTGTACTTTACTCTGTCCCTATTTTCGTAAGTAATCTCTTATCACTATGTTTTGTCGACTTTGTTGGTAATAACTTAAAATTTAAGCCTTTATGTGGATGTGAGTTTCTTAGCATCGCGTATTTATGATGTTTACTTTACATATACATCATGTACATATTATACAGGTGTTTTATAGTGCAAAATAAAATATTAAAACAAACATTTCCCTTGTAATAACTAAAATAGGTATTTTCAGGGTTCAATTATCGAAAAAGGAAAAAATGGAACCCATATAGGATCACTTTGTTGTCCATACGTCCCAGAAGCACTAAGAGAGTATTTTCTGAAATTAATCCCCTATGGAAACAGGAGAACTTGACTTAATGTTAATTGTTTTATATAGTCAATATACGCAAACGTATGTGCTATACTAGAATTATTTTGCGTGATAATTTGTTAAGCCCAAGGCCACGCTTGCCTTCACTCGAGGAAAAAATGTAAGGGAGTGCACTCTCTAAAAAAAAAGGTTAAAAATGTGTAAGTATAAATACAAGTATTCATCCAAATGACAACTGTGAAAAGCTTCGTGTTATACAGCCATGAGTATTATATTTAATTGTTTCAAGTTAACGTAAAACTATCCGACTATTTAAGTTGTAACAAAAGGCAATAATATGTTAATACAAGCTTATATTTATACTAATGGCCCTAAAGCATGTCTATTCACATTGTGCTACACGTGACATCTATTGTAGAAAACATATTATAGAGAAGCTGCCTTCTTACTGGTTACTAAATTGTTATTACTGAACCATTTTTGTATATATATATATATATATATATATATATATATATATATATATATATATATATATATATATATATATATATATATATATATATATATATATATATATATATATATATATATATATATATATATATATATATATATATATATATATATATATATATATATATATATATATATATATATATATATATATATATATATATATATATATATATATATATATATATATATATATATATATATATATATATATATATATATATATATATATATATATATATATATATATATATATATATATATATACAATAAATTTCGACACTTATCAATATTTTTCACAATTAAATATTAATATATATATATATATATATATATATATATATATATTATATATATATATATATATATATATATATATATATATATTTATATATATATATATATTTATATATATATATATAAATATATATATATATATATATATATATATATATATATATATATATATATATATATATATATATATATATATATATATATATATATATATATATATATATATATATATATATATATATATATATATATATATATATATATATATATATATATATATATATATATATATATATATACAATAAATTTCGACACTTATCAATATTTTTCACAATTAAATATTTGAATACATTTTTTAATAATTACTATTGCTAAAACCGTGTCGAAAAAATCAGCTGTAAGAGTAACACTAGTTATAATATATACATTTATAATATTTTTTAAATATTTCTAGAACAAATTGCTTCATAGAAATAACCCAATTCATTATCTCAACTTGAGGTAATTTTCATACTGAAAATACTATTAGTACCTGACCTGACCTGGCCATATAGAAGAAATTTATCATGTGAAATAACGTTTAATGACCGTAAAATCATAAATATAATCATAATTAAATAAAATCATATGCGTGGCATACGTATTACATAAATTAATCGACACATCAAATAGACATAATATGATATGTCCAAATATTATATTTCTTATTCATATATCGTTATATCCCGCACATAGTAGGATAGGCAGAGTAAACCATAGCTTGAAGGAACCTAGTGTTAAGACACTCCGTTATCCACTTTTCGCCATTCGAGACATTGCGTGTTGAGAGGCGGAAATCAACGCCGTCTCCAATTCCGTTGCCGTCATATAAAAACATAAATACGGAAATTATTTTGAAGAGGCGGCTTTAGCTATAGTGCAGGGTGTGCAATGCACACGGGAGGACCATCAGGGGCGGCTTAACTTATAGTGCTGGTTTTCATTGCACAAGGGCGCTACACGAGCTAGAGCTGCCTCTGATAATTTATATCAGTTATTAATAAGTTTGTATATTAATTATATTATATTATATACTTAAATATTAATATTACAATTGAAATATATCGGTCAAGTGCTAGTAATATTCGCACAGCTAGGTTCCTGGACTTATTTCATGATTGTAGATATTCTGCTGAGGAAAATACTACATGAAAAAATTGACAAACTTATATTTACGGTGGTATCCACTCATTTTGTATGAAATGAAACAAGGATGGATGGATGGAAATGGATAACAAATATAAGTTTGCAATGGTTTATTCTTGTGTTAAACTTATAAATTATCAACTTACCCCGCTTTTCAACTGAATTGCTCTTAATGGTCATGGAACCCACTGCTATCGAGGTTACAGACAGACGCTGTCCACATTACGATGTCATCAGATGTTTATGTCTAATAATGGTTACATGCCGTCAAGCCACATGCGGTATCTCTGAAATTAGAAAAACGTCGGATAATCTTAGAAAATAAATAATTAAATAAATAAAACAGCCTTTATTCAGATCTTGAATAGGAAAAGTTACATTTCACAACCTTAATAACTAAGATTTACAAACTATTTTAAACTATTCTAGAATTTCCTGCTTTTTATTTTTTTATAGATCTGTTTGCCAGTCGGCAAAGACCTTCTCCAAATAAGGATAATTTTAGTACTAAATTTAATACATAAGGAGAAAAAGAAATAAATCTGAAACGTAATTGTATATTCCACACACTACTATTTCTCTACAAATCAAACAAGTTAGTAGGGGTTCAGAACTGCTTGTCTAATGCAATCACGAGAGAACGTGCTCTACATTCCAAAGACAAAATTGAGGATATGTTTTACTTAATGAGAGAATAAATATTTCAAATTAGGCTGTAATTCTGGATCCTAACTCTTTAATTTTGTTTAGACTGAACCTAGAAAATTAAATAACTTTTTATGAAATATGAACAAAAACTATATTAAAAATCAAAATATATATATTATATGTGTTATTATAATAAAATAAACTAGCCATAACAAAATTTATGTCACTATACTAAAGTCATATTTTCAAACAAACATATGGTAAGCAGTGTTTATAATGTTTTGTGTATTGATTTAATGTACTTTATAAACATTATAATTGAAAAATATTAGCGTTCTGCTCTTCTCCTACACATAAACTATAAGTGTGCCAAATTTCATACTCCACCGTCTGTGCGATTTTTGTAAAAATGGGTCTAAAGTTTTTGGTTCACGTATTAATATATAGATAAACATCGTACCCTGGGGAAGGCCCACGTCTAACAGTGGACTGCATAGGCTGATGTGATGTGATGTTATTATAATATTAATGTTATATGACAAAATACCGAAACTTACGTATTACATATAAGTATTGAAAAGGCTCTGATAGGACAAAGTGGGTCTCAGTTGATCCTCACTTATGGTAATGATTTAATTTCCGTGCTCTGGTAGAGAAAGCACTGCGTTGACTTCCGCCAATCAACATAACACAATCGACAACGGAGTATCTTGCTACTAAGTTATCTCTGTATAACCTGTTATATGCGGGATAAAATTAAAAATAACATTGCTATATAAAAATTACAATTGTAATAGGTAAAATAAGATAAAATATAATATTTTCAATCCTAAATACCTACAACAATTTATTTTAGAATACATTACCATACAATAGGATATTAAATAGAAACTTGTGCACCTCTGAACCGAAGAGCACGAGACTGACATCTTGTTAACTTTAAAGATTATAAATGAATTATAATAAAACAACGTGTTTACATAGATCACTTTAAATTTAATAAGCATTATGATCGTAGCAAAGAACTGACCAGGAATAGGTTATGAGATGTACATAGTAAAACTGAAGCGAAAAGTATAACAGCGAAATTATTACCTTTAATCTATTAAAGAACTATCGTCCATTGATTTCTAGAATACATACTTCTGTCTATCTATCTACTAAATTTGGTAAATTAAAGAGAGTAACGAACATTGGAGATGTGCGTTCATTTATACTTTAAAAAAGCTAAGTCATAAGCGCTCTCGGAGTCCTCTCGCTGAAACACGATGATCCGCTGAGCCGCTGTGAATCGTTCACAATTAGACTATATGTAATTCATTCTAGAAACAGATACAATGGAGATAATAATAATAATGCTTTATTTCACATAATAATAAATAATCATCATAACGATAAAAATATTCAGTTATCATAATATTATGTGCAATGGCGGCCTTAATCTATAAGTATATTTTTATACAGTCGACTATTAGAAGATAAGACAGGACAGTGCAAATTATTTTGCTTACCTTTTTATACAAATATGTATACACTTATACAAAAACATAACATAAATATGTCTATATAAACACATACTTTCATACATAATTCAGATTCGGATTAGGAGTACTGTTCGCGATAGTACTTTTTAAGCTTACTTTTAAATATTCCGACAGTCTGAGTCTCTGGCGACGCATACCATAATTTTACTGTTTTGACAGTAAAAGAGTCTCCATAACATTTCGATAGAGGGTTTTCTAGGAAATATTTTCAAAATACTTATTATTCAAATAGACTTTTACAAGAACTTTTGAATCGTCGTATGGACGAACTTAACGCTTAAACTGGTTCAAATGGCAGTTCTGCTGAGAAAAGGCGAAAGAGAATGAAAATTATGATTATGAAAATCATGAATTTCAAATGATATTATTTCCACATATTTGTCTCTTTAATATTCTTAAACAGGGTAATAAGCTATAATAGCAAACATTGCTTTAAGTAAGTAACTTACAATTTCGAAATTGGCAAATTTAAGATACAACGCGAAATTTACGTATTTATATTTTAATAGACGCGTATCGCCCAGAGGCTCGAAAGATTTATTTACTTTTTAGAGGCGATAACTAGGCGTATGTTAGTCTGTTACGAATGCAGCGCACGCACGAATACTCTGAAGCGTTTTTTAATAAGAAATCTATCCTATTTATTTTAAAAAGAATTTAACTTTGAGAAGCATTTGACTTATGGTCGCTTATGGTGCTCTAAAAAAAGCAAAGAATATACTTATAAATGTTTAAAAACATCATTTTATCCTCATCGGATAGACTTCTGTTTCAAACAGTGCTTCTGTATAGACTCTATTTGAATTAGCTAGCTCACTACGCCGTCATGGCAGTTTAGAAACATATATTTATGTTGTTTTCAGTGACAGTTGAATATTTACTCATTAGTAATCCAACTTTTTCAGACAAGTGATTACATAAATTAAAATTGATTTGTAGTAAAAGCATTTAATAAACTCTAAATATTTTTACAAAATACAAATAGTATAAATTATGAGTATACGTAACTGTACGTAAAGCTAGTGGCGTATTCTCAAAGTATTTTCTGAAAGCACCATATATTACGACGATAATATCAATTTTATGTCACAATTTCTATCTTACAAGTTACAATTTTAAAGTTTTACATTGATTCGTTTCTAATGATACACATATAATAAATAATATAAAAATATTTTTGTACCTCGTTAATTAACGGAGCATAAAATTTTCAGAGAGCATATTATGATGTGATGGAGCACTTAACGATTTTTACAGCTTAAATGAAATTCTATAACCAGATTAATCAGGTATATTTTCATGTTCGAGAATATATATTTTTTTGAAACCCGCTGTTTCAATCACTACAATAGTACACGGTCAGAGATATACTACCTGTGATCAATCCCAAAATAAAATCACGTACATTTTAGTATTTACGAATACCGAAAGTATATACGATTAATCTGGTTAAAGAATGTCATTTAATAAAAAATATGAGCTAAATTGGGATAGACCTGTTGATATACTCTCAATGTTGTATCAAATCCGTTCAACCTCAATAAAAAGATTTATCTATCATTTAACATTCTATATGGTTCACTTTCTTTTGTTGTTTTATTTTATCACATTCCAAAACATGTGCGAGTTATCATTGTCTTCTGCATGACCTGAGTCAGCGTTACTTGAACTCAATTAATGAGTGTGATAATATTCATATAATTAGAACTATGACATCTATTATATATTAACAAAAAAAATATTGGTCAAGTGCGAGTACTACGAGTAACGGAAAGTAAACATTGACAAACTTAAATTTGCGGTCGTATCCACTCATTTTGTATGAAGTGAACTACAAATATAAGTTTGGAATGGTTTTTTTCTAAGTTATGCTTATAAGTTATCAATAATCAATGTTAAGTCAAGTTATCAATGCTTATAAGTAATCAATAGGTATAAGGGGAAAAGTCTTAAAGACTTTCCCCCTTATACCTATTGTAGCTATATACCTTATACATATAAGATCATACTTTTTGTCCAATTTTATAAGCTAAATTTAAGTTTGTCGACTCTTATTAGTTGAAGTTCATTGATATAGAAATATCATTGAACTACAACTAATAAGAGTCGACAAACTTAAATTTGCGTATGCACTCATCTTGTATAAAATGAATTGTAATATAAGTTTGTAATGAACTTTTTTGAGATATACCTATCTTTAAATTTTCCATTTTCTTTTTTTCGTTTGTACTATTTATTCTAAGTTAATTGATGAATTTCCTTCTGCCATTTTGAGAAAATGGTCTAGACAGACGGGCAACAAAGTGATCCTATAACTTAAATGGCTTCCGTTTTGTTATTTTGAGGTACGGAATCCTAAAAACAATAGGTAATAAGTACTTAAATATATCAATTATATATTTACCTATAACGAGTCCAATATGTTGATATTTATATTAAGATTTTAGTTAAACCACATATAATTGAAATAAATATTTGGATAAGATTTTTATAAATTAGTTAGATATATTTCTAGCACTGTATTCGAAACGTTCGAATTAAAAAAATGCTTAAATCTATTTATCTATTTAGGAGCTACAAGATTTCATAATTAGTAGTAAAAAAAATGCTATAAGTTGTGTTCATACGGTACAAAATCACTCAAAATTTTGATTGTGTTGACTTGGAAGTTTGATTTTATTTTGTACTTCAAGGGACTATACTATAGACCTAGATATTTGTTATGAATTTCAGCTTGATGCCTCCACGCTACAACAAATGCGGTAAAAACTTAAAAGTCTAATGTTTGCTGTGATGTTCAATACATAAAAAAATAGTTAAAAACTTTTGTAACTTTTGTAACTTTTGTTATCAACTTTTGTAAGTTTTATTTTCCGTTGTAATCAACCCTCGATGCGCAAGTCAAGTCGTACTTGGCCGATTTCTTTCCTCTTGAGTTACGGAAGCCTAAAAATAGTATTTATGATATTTATTGGCCATAACTAAATCAAAAAATCCTTTTATTAAATAAATTTGAGTTGTATATGACTCATGAGAGAGAATTCTATGTATCAAATATCTATTTCATGTGTCCTTCGTTTAAAGAGGTAGACAGCGGGAGCATTCTAGATTATTTTACATTAAATGCTTGGCGATCGAACTAAACGCAACGCTTTGTCTCACCAAATAAAGTAAATATACCATTATCATGTAAATGGATCGACCAACAACTATTAAAAGTCAATCAGCTATATACTATCCCTATTACAATACTATTCATTTAAAAGCTAAGTTTATTTAGTTATTAATTAATACGTATGTTTTACATGAAATTTGTAAATGAACTAAAGATTCATAAGTATATATATATATATATATATATATATATATATATATATATATATATATATATATATATATATATATATATATATATATATATATATATATATATATATATATATATATATATATATATATATATATATATATATATATATGTATGTGATCTTGATAAATCAACAAAGAAATAAGTTTTCAATTCCAACCAGTATTAAGCTAAGCCAAGATTAACGCGTTCGAACAAGCAACCTCTTTATCTCAGCAATATTAGTAGAAATATCTATAATTCATTTAGAAGTGACCGTAATAGCTTTTCTACTATATAGGAATAACTGTGATCTGTGAAGATGAAAAAATCTTTTGCTATTTCTAACAAAAACAGTAATAGAAACATTTTTATTGTATCTTATTAAATAAACTTAAAATAAATAATAAAATTACTTAATCGAGGGCCGTCGTGGCGCAGAGGCACAGCGTCTGCCTGTAAATGCGACGGTTTGTGGGTTTGATTCCCACACGGGGCAGTGAACTATTCAATTATTTTTTCTCGATTTGGTAACAAGGCAAAGCTTATATATATTAATCGAAGGTATATATAATTATTTATATATATATATATATATATATATATATATATATATATATATATATATATATATATATATATATATATATATATATATATATATATATATATATATATATATATATATATATATATATATATATATATATATATATATATATATATATATATATATATATATATGTGCCTGCAGTAGTGTTTCTTCGGGCATATAGTGTGTCAAACAACAACACAAAGTTATTTCCTCTTGACAACGGGAGCGAAGCCGCAACTCAAACTAGTTATACTCATACTTGTCATTTTTAATATCATACATATGTTTAAAAGTGTATTAATATTAGTTTATTTATAAAACATGTATTAAAGATATTATTATTTTTAAATCTTAAATATGGTAAGAGAAGTGAGGGGTGCATGAGGGATACATGTATGCAAATATTCGAAATATTTACGAACCGAAGATCGATAGTAAAATATATATTTTTTTAATATACCTATTTAATATATTTGTTTCATATAATAAAGATACACACTTAAACATGTTTGGTTATTTACTTAAGTTATGTATACTTCATTAGATTTACTTTAATTTGGTAAAGCTAATACTATGTACAATATAATAATAGCTAGTTAAGAAAAGTTAGGAAAGTTCTTTGAGCGTTATTAATTATCCTCTGTTTATTTTGCAAGTTACCAAGAATTTAAATGTTTATTATAGAAAAATTCTCTAAAGAACAAAATAATTCAAGCTCAATATTCATTAGTTGCTACTAATATTGTACCAATGCGGCCAGGTTTCGATTTCGCGTTGTAAAGTGGCGCCAGGACTCAAGGTGTTTGACAGCTGCATGTGACCCACTAGTTGATAGTCGCTAGCTAAATTGTTATTTTCTTCAGAACAACTTAAAAAGTTTTTAGCAGCTTCAAGCGCTTGTTGACTTGGTAGCTTCTCTGAAAACAAATAATAACAACAATAAACGTCAGTATTCTCTGGAGTGGAATGGAAAGTCATAAAAATTGTGCACAAATTAGTTATAATATTATTTCGAATGTATATGTATATGTATTCTAAATAAGTAAAATCGTCGATCTTCGATTTGACCAAATCAAAAATAATTTACATTACATTATTTATTGATAGAAGCGTTAATGTTCTTTTCAAGAGTTCTGTACTTCAAAATAAAAAACTGGATCCTTATAGGATAACTTTGTTTGTCCTTGTGTCAAAGCCATTGCCTCGAGAACACATAGAGTACACCTCCATGTTGAAATGAATATCGAATATCCAGGTCTACAGTTCTTTGAGCAGATAAAAAAATTAACTTCTAACTCAACGCAATGAAAAGGTTTTAAGAAGGTTTTATGCTTCGTTTTCACAATAATAGCAATTATTGTTAACAATCGCTACATAATGTCCTTTCCATAACTTGCACTTGCAATCATGAAATTTGGCAGAAGGGAAATGTAGGCATTTGGCAAAAAAAATTGCTTGTTCGAAGGAACAAAATATCATGTGCTAACTAAAATATTATGTTTTTATTTCAAGTAGAACTCATCCTAACTTTTCATTTCATATATAGTTTATATATCAGATTAAGGAGAATAGGTTGACCACGTGAAAGTAGTCGTCGAAAGCAGTGAATTATTATTGATTATTTTATAAAATATTAATATTATTACTTATATATTATTATTATACCATGCCAAAAATAACAAATCAATACCTAAAAAAATATTTTGTCAAGCTAGTCAGTTCATCTAGTTTTTCAGAATGGCAAGTTTTATCATTTATGAATTTAAGAATTTGTAGTCCTTTTTTTGTGAATAAATGTAGAATTAAATAAATATATTTATATATATATATATATATATATATATATATATATATATATATATATATATATATATATATATATATATATATATAAATGTAGAATTAAATAAATATATTTACCTCTAAAATCACCTAAAAAGGAGATGCTTATAGATTTGTCATTATATCCCTTACTATGGGCCCCAATGCGCCATCCAGCACCCTCATAAATTTTGCCATTACCACCGACAAGGAAACTGAAATGTGTGAAAGTTATATTGAAATAGTTATTTCTTTTATACTTTAATACGTATCTAAACTACGTGTTGCAGAATGCGGCGTAGAGTTAAACTGCGCATTGAGCAGCGGAACTCTACGTCGCACTTTGTCGCTTTTCCACAGCTATATATCAAATATTACATGTATGTAGATATATCCTTATATTAAAATGGGCGATTGGATGGCAAAAGTGGGCACAATTCATGAAGACCTTGGGCAAATATATTTGTATTTTTAGTTATATTACTAACATACTGCTACTGCTACTTATAAGCCTAGTTTTAGTAAAAGAAGAAAAATAATTTAAATAAGAAAGCACCACGCGTCCCTGCGGACACATCGTGATATTATTGATAGAGAAAAAAATAATCAATTCTTACGATAGTCCGATGTCTTCAAATAGGATGTTTTGTATTTGATACTTTCTTATATTGTTCGCAATTTCTTCACATTCTGCGTCATTTGCGCACTCCTGGGTGACAGTGTGTTGAACAACTGCCATTTTTACAGGTTTAGCCAAATCATTTTTTCTGTTAGATGGAGAGCCACCCCATTCTTCTATAGGTATTACATCGCAATCTGCTGTTGCTGTTGTATAAAAAAATGCTATTTTAATATTACAGGAGTACTTTCCTTAGTACCTATGAGAATTTAAAATTACTTTATAAATGTCCACTGAATAATAAAATTTATCTTATAATCAGTTGATTGCACCTCTTGGATGTATCTTAAGAAGGATTCTTTAGTGTTATTTATTTTAAATGTTTAGATAATCATATTGAATTATTATATCATTTATATAAGAAGTGTAAAAGTATTATTTGGACAACACTCAATAAAACCTCTTTGAATGTTTAAAATTAAATATATTTGTACAAAAAATGTTGTTTTTGTTTCAAATAAAAACAACTTATTTATATCTTAAAATTTAATGATCTTATTTAAAATTAACGTATGTATACATCAGGAGAAATCTTTAATTATATTTACAGATTTTGGTATGAGGTTCCTATATCAAGCCCCCAACGAATAGACGAGAGAGAGACCTGTCCTAAAAAAGTTAGACCATACCAACCCAAAAATATGTATTCAAATTGTAAAACTTAAAAGAATTTATTTAATATTATAAAATCTTTCAAGGACTGTTGTTTCTCGCCTGAAAAATAGGAACTTAACCTATTTTACTCAACTTTTATACTAAAAAAATAATATTCAATAAAGCTACATAATACAGACAATTCTATGAAAATACTTACCTATAGCAACTATACATGTCAATATATTAACAACCAAAGCAAAACAAACTTGCATTTTCATTATGAACTTATATAAATATTACTTGTACTTTATTATCAATTTCGGTAAATACTTCAGCGTTCAAATCAATACTGATGAACATAATCGAATGTTAGTCGTATTTGTATTCTGTAGATAGGATAAGGTACATCCCCATTATAAGCATTCACAATGTCCTTATATTATATATATATATTATATAATTATATAGTCATACTATAAGACACTAGAGATAAGATCTTCCTTAATATGGTAACAAAATTTAGTTTTCACTTTATATTTTTAATGGTACAAAAGCATTTACAATGCTAAGCCAAGGAAATCAATTAAATATAAAAAATGGCATATGAATTTTTATATGTATATAGACTATATACATATATAAGTGTATATATATATAGTGTATTAAATATATAGTATTTAGTTGTAGTTGTCAAACATCATCCCACTGTGACACGATAGTTTCATTTGTAAATTTATTCAATTTGTATGGCAAACATTATATTCAGTCCGCAGGTGTTTTTTTAGCTATCTTGAAAATTCTCTTTATTTTGCAATTGCTGAAATTTTGCTGCAACAGATTGCTGAAACAGATTGACACAGTATTCTAGATATGTTTCTGAACAACAAACCGTAATATCCAAATTCAAGTCTAAGTATTCAAATAGTACATTAAATTTTTCCCTTTCATCCGACGAAATCATGTTAGAGGGTAGGCAGCAAAAATTATGGTGATAGTAAATTCTCGTCGTTCTTTGTCCTCTGCCCTAATTCAAGACACTGCTAGTTGAGCCTTCGCAGGAGAGTGAATTAAAAAACTATTCCCTTGAGAGATTTCCTTGAGAGACTTCATTATTAAATAATCATCAAGTAGCTGATCAATATATCCAATTTTAAGAACAAATGACATTTTTTTAATTCTAAATTAAACTATTTTCTTAGTGCTTTATATTTATTAACACGTCAATATTATGAGAAACCTGTTATCAAATCATATCTTTTGTTATACGTATCGTATCTACATATACTATATGTATTTGTTTCATATCTTTGGTATGTGTAAGATAATCTGCTTGCATTGTTATTCCCCTTTTTCCTTATAACAATATGTCCCTCTATCGCTCATAGTAATAGGGCCTATTACGGTTCATATACAATGTTTCATTCGAATGAATCATTCTAGTGTATTAGTATTTATTTATTTAACATGTATATTGTATATATATATATATATATATATATATATATATATATATATATATATATATATATATATATGTGATATTATTATTTCTGCTGCTAATGCGATTTATATACAGAAGTTATTTTAAACATTTTCACGCTTTACTCCACGTGTAGCAGGGTAGACAGCGGAAACCTGGAGCTAAGAGATTCTCTCTGTTCTCCACTCTCCGCCTAATTTGTCAAGATATTGACCAGAAATAGTAAATGAAAATAGTATAATTTTCTCTTTTAAACAGGTAATTAATAATACAATTGCCTCGACTGAGGATTGAACTTCTCTCGCCTAAATATTCTGTGCTTATATCAAAAAATGTATTATATATAAACTGAAAGCTTTTATTGGGGATACGTGACAACATTAAAGAAAAGCTTTTCCTTATCCAACGTAGCTTTGCATCATAAAAAATGTGCTATAAATAGGATTGTTATCATCAAAATTAGGCGAAATGTAAGCTTAAATGGGTTTAAATAGCTGTTTGTGTTTATTGCAGAAATTCGATTAATTATTAACTATAGTCATTTAAAAATAAAATTGAGTAGTTAGTTCTGAGTTTATTCTTGTCATAGACAAGTAACAAAAATAGTTACTAAATAAATTTAGTACTTTTTCTTTCTTTTTTTATAGATTTTCCGTCATCTACTAAAATATATCATATATATATATCTTAGAATAAAGGCCCTAAATCTTCTATAATAGTTTAATATTTTTTTTTCATAAATATATTTAAATATGAAGAAAGTAAAAAAAATGACATTCATGTATTAAAACTTAAACATCCTTTGATTTACGTCAAGATACGACCTCAATGATCTTTAAACGCGTCAATAGTTTTCAGTAAACAAGCATATATGTAAAATAATTATAATTTATCAGTGTCAACTTGCTTTACGTTGTAGGTGTAGGTATAATAAACAACAGCCTTAAAGGTGTCTATCTAATGTAAAAAATGTATTTTGTAATAGAAATTTCTGTACGCGATGGTTGTGGGATCGATTTCCATCTAGGGGGATTGAGTTTTTCATTTTTCCGCTATGATAAGACAAAGTGCGCTTAGTTTCGTTACTAACACGCATTAAGTAACTTAGACTAGAGTATGGAATGCTATGGAACTAGATTCTCAATACATACCAAATTGAAAGAATACTTGCTATAATAACAAATTAGTACCACAATTATTAAATTATTATTACTTTGGAACTCTAACATTCTTGAATGTGCAAATAACCCTCTCACTAATTCTCAGAATTTATTTTTCTAGGTGATATCTGGCTGTCTGTAGAAGGACAGACAAATTTTATAAATACGAAATCCATATATTTAATAAGTTCCATGTAAAGGTACTTATATATACCAAAAATAGGGACTTTTTAATGTATAAAATATATGCAAGTTCTCTATATACTTAATCCTTTGAATAAACATCTGTATACGATTAACTTTATGAAAATAAGACTGTATTGTATTCAATAACAATCTTTGCGCTAGAAAACATTAGAATTTAATACTTAAAAAAAGCCATAAAAAAGTTATATGCAGCGGAATATGACCATTGTGAACGGTCTCCATGAGGCGCGGGTTCAAAACCTGCTACGTTCATAATTTTTGTTTTCTTTTAATATAATAATGTAAACAAATTATAAGAGTTAAGTGTAAGATCGTCTAAACAAAGTAACTTCTTCTACTAACTTTGTTTATATGTATAATTAAATATTTAGAAACCAGTCACAAGGGCTGTAGTTGAAAGGTGAAAATAAATACTAATTTACTTATAATTATTTTAGTCTACATTTCAAAACATAACTTATTCTAAGTAATTCTAACCAAACCTACGAATTATGAATTCGATGTCAGAACCACAAGTGCTTTAGCACAATATACTCAACCCGTTAAAGAACACAGATTTTATATATAATAATTGTTATAACAACGTAAATGAACGTATAAAAATTATACGTGACACAACGCTCGAAAAAAGGTTACGTCGGGTTCCCAAAATATGTCAAAACCAATACATGCCATTAATACGGTAAAATATTTGAAAATAAAATTTAAAATACTATGATATTAATTTAAATAATAATAAATATATTTAAAACAATTAAACTGAAAATTTCACTACAATTATGATACTGGTTTTAAAATTACGATCAATCACCATCCAACTACTACCTTACTTCTATTATATTCTATCATCATTTAATAAATTAAATGTCATCTAATGTGATAAATTAAGTATGAAATTATAATATTATTATTAGTTATTTCTTTGTTACCGTACACTCTCCTTTGTGTGATCTCCATTCAACATGACATAGGCGAAGGGAACGCCATAATTATAGAGAAGAAGAATAATAAGATTATGCTAAAAATATTTAATAATTTTGTATTGCTTGCTAGAAAATCGTTAAAAATTCTTTTAAAAAAAGCATGAGACTTCAACAATTTTTTGAGCATCTCACCAGCGTGTGGGCAGCCCACAACTTTGTTAGTTGGACTTTGTGATCCTTGCCAGCCGATTTTCATTTACCGATTTATTTAGTATTTTTTATAGTCATTAGCATATACATTAGGTATTGAAGATCCTTTAATTATAAGTTTCACGTTGAAAGATTTTAGTTCAGGTGCAATTTTCTTATTTCATATAGTTTAGGTGGACAATGGACATTAATCGTTAGCTGGTTGTTGATTAATCGTTGAAATGGTAATCGTTAGATGTTCCAGATTTTGGATTGTCATATGACAATGAAAAATGTCCATCAAGTCCAATAATTTTTAATAAAGAGCCATTTTCATATTTCTTATAGTGGTATGGAGCTGCATCAGTTGTGCTAATCTTCAAAATAAAAATAACCTAGACTTTGCCCAGACCTTACAGCTATACAGCAAAAAACGTTTCATTGCAATCCGTTCAGTAGAACCAAAGATTTGTGTGACAAACAGATAGACAATTTTCTTATAAATAATATATTCATATTCTGTTATATATAGGTACATATTATTTTATGTATAAGTAAGATTTTTTATCACCGCGCCGTTGTATTAAAAACGGGGCTTTTCTTTCTATAATATTAATTTAATTGTTAATAGTATACAAAAATAAATAAGAAAGTTAATCGACAGACGTGCTAGGAGCGAAAGTGCCATATTAATTAGTAACGTATATTAGAACTAGCGTCACTTAACGATCTTATACCGTCCTACATCCGGTTATAACGTTAAGCTATTTTATGATGTTAAGCGATAATTGCCGCTTATTTTTGTAAATGGGCTTGGATTTTATATTCTATAAGTAAATAACGTTAAAATAACAATTTCTTTTAAATCTTTTTGCAATGTTGATACTTGATGACTTATTTAAAACATTTTAATAAAACTTATTGTCAAATGGAATTTCACTGAGTAATCTTAAAAGCTTAAATTCTTAAGAGCTTTCTTGAATAGAAAGCTTCCTTAATAAGAAATAATCTCATTTTATGAAAAATCTACGTTACTATCTGTAATAAGAAGATAACTCAGTATTGTTATTCAGTATTATATTACCAATTATATTAGTACTAGCAAACCAATAAAGAAATCAATTAAATTAATTAAACCAACTAAAATTGTGGCAATAAACAAAGATAACTGGTTACAGACTTTACAATTACAGAATTAGTTAGATATTAAATGAAGTAGTACAGGAAACGCATGAACAAACCAGTTTGACTAGTATTCGTGAATGTGTGTAAGATAGAATTAAAACAAAAACAAAATTATAATAAACACCGGAGCCCTGCTCTCACATACAAAACTAAAATTTGTTTTAATAATATTGGTAAAAGCAAGAAGCTCTAAACCTGTGCTAGGTTATAATAGTAATAGGCTGGCAGCTATACCTGGTTTAACTGGGAATAAAAGTAAGCGTAAAACAACAGTATGATGCCATGGGTTTATATAACCGCTTTAGAAGAAACAACGACTTGACTGACAGTGACGATGACAAAACAGATTCTGACGAATAATATTAGTTATAATATATATTAATTGTTTTTTACATGAAACCATAAATGATATTATTGACAGAATTTTATTATTATTATTTTGTTTATTATAAGCTAAATATTTATATAGGAGAATTTGTTTAATATAGCTGTTGAAAAATTAATGTCTGCACAATAAAGAATATTTTTTAATATAAAATTATTTAAAAATGCTATACACAATAAGCCTACTGTTAATGAATAATTAATGTAATTCTGGTATATAACTTATTATAGATGGTAAAGAGATATTGTTTTTGTTAATAAAGAGATATTGTTTTTGTTAATAATATGTAAGTGATCATATTTACAACAGTCAATTCTTAAGCACACAGTGACTGTGAGAGTTGATGGGTTCACGATTCACTGATCAAGGAATTGAAATTTGTTTGTAATAATCGATGGACTTGCAAACAAATAGAGATTGTGAGAATGCATGGGTTCACAATCTTTATATGAAATTTCATAATTATGTGTACTAGTAAGAATGGATGGGTTCACCATTGACATAATACTGATTTATAACCAGTTGACATTGTGTTTAATGTTGAGAATGGATGGGGTCAGCATTGACATATATTGAAATATAACTAATTGTAGTTTTGCATTAATGTAACGCGGTCAGGATGGTTGAGTGTTACTTTTTGGGGAAATAGGGTGGAAATAAATTTTGAATACGATTGTGTTACTGATTAAATAATATGAAAGCGACGGATTTTATAATATATATATATATATATATATATATATATATATATATATATATATATATATATATATATATATATATATATATATATATATATATATATATATATATATATATATATATATATATATATATATATATATATATATATATATATAAATACCGTAGTGTAATTAAAATCTGTATATCCTAACAAAGAAAAGACAGACAAAAGAAAAAAGAATCCAAAAATTGGTCATTTATAGGATTTTATAACGAATTTGACAAATTGTAGTAGTTGTAACTTATTTCAAACCGAAAATAAAATTCACACTAATTTCGTCTGATATATACGTAGCTGTGCATGCAATTCAATTTTATTAATTTTATAAACTCGCACTCGGCTGGTTTTTTTCTTGAAATGAATTTTCATAATTACTATTTGAAAGAAAAAAAAACGTACCAAGTCATTATCCGGAAACCATCATATCGTATCATCGTATACTATAATTTTTTTGCAATATTTTTTTCTTATCTTCGTCGTTATGGGTTCGTAACTATTGCCTAATTTAAATTATTTATTATTATTATTATAACTCGCGCTGGTAACATGATGAAATGATAACCAAAAACAACAAGATCAAATGTCACAAAAATTGGGCAGAAAGAACCAAGTTTCTTAACACTAATTCCTACAGCTATATGCGACATTCTTTTTTTCTTTTTTGAAGGATAATAAATAATAAATATATTATTAATTGGTTGAGATTGTGAATTATATATGCGTATATATATAAAATGCGTATGTATAAAAAAAAGGCTTTATTTCGTATTCTTTATTATTACTATTTCCAGTTTAAAATCTATAATTTCTATCAAAATATATTAAATATCGATATTTTTCAAAAAAATATTTTCTCTACAATTTCACTAAAGATAATGATCTAAATTGAAAAAGGAACCACCTTGTTTCTCGTGGTGAATTTCTGCGATTTAGATGCTCTTATATTAAAGAAATGTGTATTTTTAAATATTACAGATTATATTTATAATTCTAGATGTCGTGTGTTGTAGTTAATCGTATAATATGTTAACGAGAAATAAAAATTTAATGCCAATGCGAACTGCGCTTGCATCGGTCTATACAAAGATTTCAGTTAGTATCTCCCTCAATAACTACTGTTACTTAGAGGCCTATATCAATAAGCCCCGGCCCTGTTTACTGTATAATTAAAGCTTTGTCTCTTAAATTAAGGCCAGAGATCAACCTGCTCTCTACTAATAACAATAAAAATTCAGATAATTTTTTATTTATATTTATTTTATTTGAAGTTAATTAGTTAAGTGTGTAATAAATTATTTAAACTTTATTTCAATAGATTTTTAAGTTGATTCGGCTTCGATATTGGCATAATAAGTCAATTTGCTCAAATATATCGTCTAATAAGTTATCTTTTACAAGCAACCCTTTTTGGAATTACACATTTGTAATACCTAAGAGATATCAGTTGTCGAAAAACCCGAAAGCAATTTTGGAACAAATTTGAAACACGTAATATTTTCGCGAAAATATGTAAAGTGTATGTACAAGAATATATAAATGCATTCTACGATTGTCATTGTAAGCTGTCTTTTTACCGATCAATCTCTTTTGTGTGTTCTCTATACAAGGTGACATTGACGAAGTGAATTGCGCTAGCTCAGAAAGACATAATTTTATATTGTATGTAGAACGAAACTGTACGAATATATTATGTTTTATTAGTCTGATATAATAACCATTTGTATCCACTTCAGTATTTCCTTGTTTATGTGTTATTTTTATCGTAAATTCACATATACGTATAATGTAGTAATTTAACTCTTACTCTTCAAAAAAGGCTTTATACCTCTGAAGTTGTGACATATACGAAACCGCACATAGCTCTGATTTTGAAGTACATTCGAAAGTGTCATTTCAGACTAAGGTAAGATAAATACTTTCAGTAGCACATAAAGGTTTAAACGAAGGGGAATTTGCAATCAGCGCCTCTTGGGTGGTTGAATTTTTATAAAAGTTAATTTTTTTAAATGCGTCGTAAGCACCTACATCTCCTTATAGATAACCTAGACACAGGTCCTTTGATCCTCCCAGAGACCTTTCCCCTTAATTTGTGACATTGCGTATTGACCGGCAAATCTTAATACCGCTAGCATAATTTTGATATTTAACAATATGAAAAAACTCTGTAAGGTAACATTTTCAATTAATATGTATTTTCTCGTGTTAAAATATGACATTGTGACATGCATTATCAGTTATCACGTCCGGTACATTTAGTGGGTCATGGAATCTAATTTTATATAGACGCACATTTTTGTTTACAAAATGAGTGTCCTTTCAGTTTCAAAGTCCAATGTTCATAAAATATTAGCTAATACCAGCAGCTTCGCTGAAATAGCATTTTCTGCCTCGATAAATCGACAATAGTCCATGATCTTAACACAAAAATATTATTTCAATATGAACCCGCTGTTCCTGAGATTAATGCGTCTCATTTAAGCCCAAAATAAAATTTGTATAAATGAACAAGTGAAGTTAAAAAAACAATAATCTCAACTCGCATTAAAGACTTGATACCTAAGTTAATTTTTAAATCAAACTATAGTTTTTAAGGAAATGATGATGAATCTATGGAGTATCTCTGTTAAGCTAATTAGCTATATAATAGCTATTGCTCCTCCACTCGCGACTATATTTAATAATTGTATATAGTATGGTGTGTTTCCTGACCTTATGAAATTTAGTAAAGTCCTACCTGTATTCAAATCGGGTAGTACATTAGTTCACAACAATTTTCAAAGTATATCGGTGCTGCCCGCATAAAGTAATTTTTTGTAAAACTAAATTTAATATTACATAATTTTAATTTACCTAATCACATGTACATTAATAACATATATGAGAAACGGTATGGCTTTACTTAATGTCGCTCTACTACTGACGCTGGAATAGCTCTCATAAAGAGTATATGCAAGGCTTCGGAGGAATCACAGGATGCTCTTGGCATGTTCTGTGACCTGTTCAAAGCATTTGATTGCGTGTAACATTCTAGATTGGTCATGAAGCGACATAATTACGGCATAAGAGGACGTACACTCGATCTTCTGACCTCTTATTTAGCTAATAGGGTTCTGAGGGTTGATGTGGATGGCAAGAAATCTCCAGGGTCATTAATCAGTATGGGAGTCTCACAGGCATCTATTCTTGGTCCTTTCCTCTTTATAACATATATGAATGACTTACCATATTTAGTTGGAAGGAATTAATTTTTAAAATAAAAACCAACAAAATATAATTGACGATGTAAACAATGTGCTCTCGAAAGTAGTACATTTTTTTAGTGCTAACAACCTACTATTAAATGGTACAAAAACTAAATGTACAATTTTTCGAACACCCAACATGAAAATTGTTAAAGCCAATGGTCAAATCCGCGGTCTCACCATTCAATACTATTGAATGGTGAGACCGCGGATCCTGTTGATTTTACGGTATTATGTCTTATGGCATTATACTTTGGTGTAATGCAGCCACTATCAATTTAATTTTTGTCCTGAAGAAGCCAGCTATTTGCTGATTCTATAATTCAAGCCCTAAAGAATTTTAAAGAGACAAATTTAAGGAAATTAATATATTGACAGTTGCATCTCAATATATCCTCGAAAATGTTTTCCATGAAAAAAATATATATTATTTTACTAAAATTGGTGATGTACACAATATTAATAAATACTAGAAATAAGTTAAAACTTACCGCGGTTGTACTTTCATTGGACAGTGTGTATGCTTTTACAATAGGATCCCAGAAAACGTCAGAGAATGTTCTACGTCACAATGTGAAAAGACGCTCGTGTGTTAAAGGTCAAATTAATGATTTTGTACATGATACACACCTTGGGAATAAAATGTAAGCAATGAATAATTGTAAAATTGTAAATGACCATTTAAAAAATAAAAAAGAGTCCCGCTGAGTTTCTTGCACAAGTTCTTCTCAGGTCTGAGGTGTTAACTTTAGTAAACCGGTGGTAATATTTTTGACGTTCAAAAAATGAATCATATATTCTTACTGGGAATAAAATTGTTTGAATTTGAATTTGCACAGTTTTTCTTTGATGTCCGAGTTTTATGTCTCGTATAATCGATCAAACAATACGCGGAATAACAATATTTACAGTTATAGATAACAAAAATTGATTAATTATTATCTATCTATAATTATGATCTATCTATTAGAAAGATATTATTATTTTGAATCAACAATTTTACTTTATTTTTAGTTTGTGTTGATAAAAATGTTTGATCGATGATGGTCTTTAAGATCAGAGGATAGTAGTTCACCTACAGGATAATTTATTATTCTGTATCTAGGCAGTCAATTGAGAGATTTTCCTCTCATTGTAGAATTTTCATAATACTTCTTCTTAAGCATTTTTCGTCTATGACTATTTTAAATTGTGTTGCGATAAAACAACTCGTTTGTTTTTGATTGTTTTCAACAATATCACAGGTGCTCACGAAAAATCACTGAAAATTATTTTCTTTTTATGTAATAACATAATTTATAACATTTACCATAAGCGAACTTACTTCTTTTATATGTTTAGGACAATTTCTCTTTAGAATTCAAATTAAAAAAAAATTAAAGTTTATTTTGTAATAAAGTTTATTTATAATTTAGGTAAATATAATTATTCTTTTTTTTAATGGCCAAATCAAATCTCAAACTATAATGGTATAGTCCATAATTATTGAAATGAAGTAATATAACAAGTGTCGTACACAATTTAAATTACGAAAAAGAAAATCACACTGATAAATTTTACTTATAATTTAAGTTTCTTATTTAAATCTAAAATCGTTAATTATACTTATAATAATATACGTATATACATAAATTAGGACAGTTTGAAACCAGTCCCTGTGGCGCAGAGGATAGCGCGTTGGACTTCTAACCCAAAGGCAATATAAATTGTAAATTTTTGCTAAAATGACAACTTAAATTCAATTCTTATGTAATAACTCTTAACGCTTAGATAAATATATAATAATGCCTTAATAATTTATTTTAAAAATAATTATTATTTTCATTTGTCTTCTTACTTGACAAGGTGTTTCAGGTGAACATACTTTCTGAACTTTTCTTACTTTTAACAACACACACACACACACTCACTTTGTCGGCATGTATGAACATATAAAAAATAGCATTAGCTTTTTTCTTTGTAGTTTTATGCAATATTACAAAATAGATACGTACATACAAATTAAAAGTATACAGCGCGAAAGCTCCAAATTCAATGTTTTCATTGTTTCTATGGTGATAATTATTATTATAATAGAATAGTGTGGAATTATGTTTAAATGTTACTACACAAATGGAAACGTACAATTTTATTATGTTGTTGAAAATTGCATGTATAATAATCATTCAGAAAAAAGCTTTTTCTAAAAATATTAAAAAAAATATTTCTATTCAGAATTTAGAATGACATAATAGTCTAAATATACATCATTTTTATGTCTAGAGGAATGTACACGTTTTAGAATTCGTCGAAACGTGTACCTATATGTATATATGGTAATAAATCATGCAAATAAAATTTTTAAAAAGAATTTCAAGCTGCTTGCGACACAAACAAGTATTTAAAAAAGGACTGAGATCATAAAGTTAAAATAAATCACCTGTTATATTATCTCTTTAACGGCATTTATGATCTGTTTTTCACATTATTATCACAAGAAGCAAGGAAAAAAATGAATACGGATTGTATCTTTTGACATATTTTTTTAAAGTAATATTTACTTTAGACTTGCTTGCTTTTACATTTTTGCAGCTTGCATGTGAAGGGCCGACATTATCTAGTGTTAATACACTCCGTTCTCCATTTCTACAATTTTCGAGATATTCGGTGTTGAGTGGCAGAACTCGTCCTGTAGGTACACAGGTAGGTAAGATAGGTATATACGATGGTATTATTATATACCTGTCTTACCTACTATAGTATCATTTCCAAATAGTTTACAGCAAATAGCCTTCCTTACTTGAAATTTTACCTTTTAACAGTGCCCCATATAATAAAATAAAGCTACCTGAATGAGGAGATACATGGAAAGGCAAAAACATGTTCAGGTAATTTGGGCACGAGAAAATGAGTAGATGAAAGAATGTTGAAAAAGATATATGATTGCAAGAGCCGGTGTCAGAGACGTAATGGGAGACCTGGATTGACTTTCTAGAACACAGTGTCGAAGATACTGGAGTAAAGTCTCGTGAACAGCACGTAAAACACCCAGCATGTATGAAGAGGTTAACGACAGCGGACCAGGCAAAAGATGTACACAGGGACCGTAATGTTTGGCCTATTTATGTGTAAAATAAGATATTTTCTTATTCGGCTTATTCTGGACAAAATTGGCTCAATTGTTTTAAAGCTATCTTTGCCGTATATTAACCGTTTCTAAATTTTATTCTAATTATCAATTGAGTTAGATGACGATGTTAGGGACAAAAAATTAAGCCTGTTTGGAGATTTTTTTTTAAATATCACGAGGCACATCATCTGACTATAAACGTGAAGGTCACGTGTCCAATACTGATTCTTCTACCTATCCAGCTAAATACCGGAGCTGCAGAGATAAAACGTTATAAGTACATACTATATTAGATAATATTATAATGTAAGTGCGTCTAACTAAAATTTTTTAAGTGAGTCTGTGCTTTAACCTCTTTGGTTTTAAGCCTTACTAATAACTATCATTAAATAATATTTTGTGCAATATTATATGTTCTTTACATGATGTACTAAATATTTTTTTTAGAGTTCCGTACGTCATAAGAAGAAACGGAACTCTTAACACTTTGTTGTCCGTTAGTCTATATGTCCGTTTGCTTGTTGGTATCGAGCTGAAATTAATATCAAATATCCAGTCCCAGTGGAGCACAGAAAATATCAAACTTCTAAGCCAATGCGCACAAAATATACGAGTGTTCTTGTTGCATTTTGTACCAAATTCGCCGCGTACTTTCCGTTGATCTAGAATTTTGAAATTTGGCAAGAATTTTCTTTTATTTGTAGTGAAAATTCTAATTGAAATTGAAAAAAAAAATACAATCTGAAATTGGTAATTTAAATCTAACTATTAAAATTTATAGGCACGGAAAAATATCAAATATATTGTGTATAATATACCTATGGCAACAAATTTAGGCTGGTCAATGTAATCAATTATACTTCCCGTTGGTCTACAAATGATTGTAGATCAAGGACTCCATACTAATTTCATGAGAACATGACGAGAAGAAATGGGTTCTAAGACCTTGGTGCGTGAATCTTACTTGCACTTGACTGATTTTTTTTCTTTTTTTTAATATAAATTAAAATAGGACTAATAAAATGTACAACTAAAATAATTTTTAAAAAAAAGTATCGTATCGACTATTATCACTCTCCTTCAACACTCTTCACTATTCAATTTTGTTCAAAACAAGACGTCAGTGCACAATGTATGGAAACACAATATATCCGGCTTAATTAATTACTAACGTATAAAAAAAACATTAAGAGAGCAATTAAAAAGATAAATATCTACATGATCAATTGTTGACTTCGTTTATATGTCAATGTTTGAAATTTAGTTAGTTACTATTATACATTAATATTATAGTATAAATAACTGTGACTACTTTTAAAAATCTATAATAGTTGCTCCCCAATAGGCAAACTTCGGCACTGCGTTATAAAAAAATGATGTTTCGGGATTTAGTCTACACAGATTTAGTTTCGAGATACAATTTTAGTTTACACTTGAAATTTAGCCGTCACAAAGTTTTAATAGGCCTTGAGACATTTTAATTAAAAGCTATTTTGAAATTATCCAAGATCAGTTATAGGAAATTTATTTTTTTGATGAATGACTTCATACCCTAATGCATACTGTACAAGGAACTTAGCGACTTATAACATTTTCTTACACACTTCGTCCCGCAAACAACGTAGGCCTAGGAGAGGACCTAGTGTTAAGACACTCCACTCTCCACTTCCCCCCGGATTGAAGACACTGTTCACTAGTTGTTGTTGTTGCCTGAGCAGGCAAATGAAAATAATTAAGTCTCTCAATTGAAGTTCGAACCCACAACCGTCGCGTCAGTCTGTCGCGAACAGTCTGACGCTGTTCCACTGCGCTTTAGACCTCCATATAACATTGATTGACATACATATAACATTGATCTTAATTTTTATCTCAACGAAATTAGTATTGCCAAAATTTATTTTCAAAAACTAAGATACGTGAGTTCAATTCTCACTTGCTACTTGTGATTCTATACCAAAACCAATTGTGTTAAATGATACCTATTTGTCTCGACGGCGCCAAGATGGTATATTTTTATTTGTATTGTGATAATACAATAATAAATAACCGTTCCTAAGTACCGGTGATTACACATTAAGATATTTATATTATATACGTATGAATGTTTAAACGTATCTTTATATTTTATCGCCGTATCAACTGTTTTGTAGTTTTATATATCGAGTTACCAAATCTTTTAAAAAAGCTTTAAACTAAGGGACCTAAATTATCACAGTAACTAGTTATCAATATATGTAAGTACTGTAAAATGCTTGGTATACAGACAAAATCAACTAGCAGGCAGACCTGCGGTTTTACTCGCTTGTTTTAGTATTATTGTCAATACTGTTATTCACTTAAAAAGTCTTGTCCATTAAAGCTTTTGGTTATTTTATATCCGTAAACGTAGTTAGTTCAGTGTTAATCGGGGTTCGGTGAGAATTCTGGTATCAAAAGTGGCTTATATGTTGCTCCACAATCTCTATGGTCCATAAAAAGGAAACAAACCGAAAGACAGAAAAATTATTAACACACATGTTAAAATAATATTTAATTGAATTGTATTTAAGGCTTACTGGTTGTGATAAAAGCTTTCATATATAAAATAGATATATGCTGCTGCAGATATTTATTTAGGACCATTTGAGACGCCAGAATCCCATTGTATATTTATATAGCACCGCTTGACAAGATAGCTCTCAAAAGGTAGAAATTTTTTGATAGTTTTTGTTATAATTAAGCCAAATATAATAAGTTTCACCTCATTTAGTAGGTTTTGCCTAAAACAGGAACAAACATATATACTCACAAACTTTAAAATATATGATATTAATAGGATTACGTATACGTAGAAATTAAATGTCGTCGTTTTTAAATGACTTTTATTAACAAGGTACTGTTACTATAAACATCAATACTTATTAAAATTTTAACACATTATTAATTTGAAAGACATAAGAGAATATATATATATATATATATATATATATATATATATATATATATATATATATATATATATATATACATATATATATATATATATATATATATATATATATATATATATATATATATATATATATATATATATATATATATATATATATATATATATATATATATATATATATATATATATATATATAATATATATATATATATATATATATATATATATATATATATATATATATATATATATATATATATATATATATATATATATATATATATATATATATATATATATATATATATATATATATATATATATATATTATCTCAAAGCATAGACATCATAGAATTCAAAAGTAAGAAATTTAAAAAATAAGAAAAATAATAGGAATCCATCTTTGGACTGCCCATTAATCTTTATCCGACATTGTGTAACATAAATTGCACGAATTTAATTTTTTTTTTTTTATCTTACATTAGTATTAATACCCATACTATACTCTTTTTACCGGTTTTTATTTGAAAAATTGCCTGTTAATCGGCTGAATCCCGTGTTATATCATGTCGTTTGTATATTCAAACACAATGGTGCCGTAACCACATAAAGACAACTGTACAAGCACTTCATACATGTTATATTTGTACTTCACGTTAGTTCTACATATTACCTATTTAGGTTTTTTTTTTGGAATTCACACTACTTTGGGTTTTAACAATTGATAATGTAACTAATGTAATGACGTTGAAATGGCGCAAATGGGCAAAATCTTACCAGTAAAGTAAATATCGTTACAGCAAATATGGACTAAATAATGTGATATTTAGTATATAAACTAGTCTAACTGTAAAATATCATTTTGTTCTTTTTTCAAGTCTCTTTCTCTTTCTCATTTAGAAGAGAAAGTGGGGAGAGAAAATATATTTCTTAAGCAAATTGTCTATCTATTTTAGAAATTGTATATCTAAAGACGAAACTAAACACACAGACACACACACAAACACACAACCACACAAACAAAATACACAGACACACACTCATGTAGTAAATTGAAAGTATTATAATGTCCCAAGATTCTTATTGGCCTTAGGTTAAGAGCGAGTCATCCCAACACAAGTATAACAATTACTTCCTGGGATCTTCTTTCTATTTAATTTTTTTTCTTTTTTATCTCTTGTTTCTTCACCAAGGACTTTTGGCGTCCGTGCCATTGTTTCTTTCTTGTATAGTTAGGGTTGGTGTTTTTCGATCATAAGCAGTATTAGTACATATCTATTCTCATCTCTGTTCCGGCTTACCGACGGTTGCCATCGACAATATTTTCAGCTGTTGTGTTTGTTTACTTTTCCAGGTGCGTTGATAGAGACTTTATTGCGTCCTCGTCTCTATAGAAAATAGCAGTTTGGATGTATGTTCTACTATATCAGGTATGGAACTTTCGTTTGCCTAACGAATAAACCTGCCTGCTTCTTCGGTGTCAGAGTGGTAAATACATCCTTTGCTATGTTTTGTTATTGCGATGACAGCGTGGGATATGCTGTCGTGTATGACACTCTTGATGGTTTTTTTTTGGATGATCACTACGGACTTGTATGTTAATCCCTGGGCCGCGTTGGCAGTTAAGATGCGCGAGTTTTCTCCAGTTCCATATCCTCTCTTGGTTATGTTCGCTTTCTCTGCTTGCGTGTGGCCCAGGTACAGGGTGTAAGGAGAATCTGTTCAAATGGCATCACCGTGAATCTCGATCTTCTCAAGGAGCGAGTCATATGTTGGACCGAATAGTTTTCATCATAAACCTTGTTGAGCGCGTAAGTCACGTCCAATGGATTGGATAGATGGATGGTCGTTACGAGGCTTGGACTGGTACAGTGCATTTGGAAGAGGTTAAATCTATCGATAAAGGGCAGTTGGTTAATGTTGCCAACAAGCGTAAATGTTTGAGCCTTAGCTAATAGGGCTGCCATTACGATTGCCCTAAAATGGTTCATTTAGGCCTCGTCCACGATCAGCCTTGTGGGTTTTTCTAAGGCACCATTTACTATTACCAGATTTTGAGTTTTGTGTCCCTTGTGCAACTAAATCTGCATGATATTACTTATTTAAATATTTGTATGTTCTGGGAAACAAAGTATTTATTATTTATTTACACACACTGAAAACACCTTGTCTACCCAAAGCAAGAAAATACAAGTAATTGAAACGTAAATATTCCGATTCAAATATATACTTATAAAGTATTCCGCTACGCTACACGCTACAATACTATCAATTTAATTTTTGCTTAAAGGATAAGAATACAACAAAAACATACCAATTATTCGGAAACTACCATATGGTATCAGTTTAAGTTACCTTTACGTTATTTTTTTAGTTCAGAAACCGGTAATAAATTCGATAAGTTATTATTGTACATTGTAATTACTTAGACCAACCTACGCACAGCAGTTTTTACCGAACTGTTCCCCAAATTAATTTACATCATATATTAATAAATCATAAATATAAAATTAATTGCTTGAGGTAAATATATAGCTGGTACACATGGCATGTAAGAATTCTAAAAATTAAATGCGCTATATTTTTTACATACATATGTAAATATTCTTAACGATTTTTCTTACGTGTAAAATTTATAGGTATATAGTATCGTCCAGCGTATAGCTATATAGTATAACTTGATGGGCTTGGGTGGGTTCGATGCCCACTCGAGAAGAATTAATTATTTTTATCTCTCCGCTCTGGTAGAGAATGTTCAGCGTTGAGTTCCGCCACTAAGCACAGTGATTTGGGCTGAGAACGAGTTGTTTTCAATATGGCATCTCTATATGTGGGACAAAGTGTGAAAATTATGAAATAATAAAATAAATAAGACCTACTTACTATTCAATTGATTTTTCTTATTTTAATTGTATCTATCTTCACAGGTCTAAGACATTAAATTTAGTGAATCGGTGGTGATGTACGTACGTGACACGTAATAAAAGACTTCAACATAATTTGTATAAAACAAACTAGCAAATACATAAAAAAAATATAGTAAAATAAATATACACTAAGTATACTTCGATATTTTTTTCTTTAAATGTAGAACCAACCGAATCAAATCAAAACAAGAGCTAGGAGAAAAACAATTTATAAGAACCTGTTATTACCTGTTATACTTGACGGTTGTTATTTCTATAAAAATAAGCTAATCGCGACTTGTCTCATAATAAAATTAGATAAACGATAACTATCTATTCATGAAATATGCACAAATTTAGATAGCTGTCATGGTAAAAAGAATTATAAGCAATATAACATATAACAATAAGCATTCAGTAGTTCAAAAAATTCAATCGTTGGTCCTTGTCTATTAGGAGTGCCAGTGCGATATGTAATTTTTTTTTATTTTATAAATTCTTATTAAATAACTGAATGTTCAAAATCTAAATAGTAAATGTGATCTTTTTGTTAATTTCCAAATAAATTAGCTATAAAAAACTATTATAGCATTAACGTACATAATTTAAATAGAGAAATAGTTAACTATCAAAGTATCTGTAATAACCAATCAATCCCACCTCAATAAACCATATATTTAAAAAAATATATAATTTCTATTTAATACGAAAATCTGTTTCATACTTATAATACATTTATATACATAAATTAGCACATTCTGAAACCAGTCCCTGTGGCGCAGAGGATAGCGCGTTGGACTTCTAATCCAAAGGTCGTGGGTTCGATCCCCACCAGGGATGCGCAACATTAGTATGTTTTTGCTAAAATTGTACGAACATAAAATTTTGTAAGTTCTTTTTTTATTTTTAAAATTTATTATTAAATATGTAGTTAAAATTTTGTTAATCATAAAACCGTTCCGAAAAAATTATTTAAATTAAATTAATTACACTACAGAAACTTACTGCATTATTACAGACATCGATTTATAATTGGTAATAGCAGTGATAAGAAAATGTGGCCTTTATAATAAATAAAAACTATAATTATCACCAAATGATTCAAATTAAGCTTATTAAATTTAAATGTACTTATTTCATCATAATTATTTAATAAGTTTATCTTATGAAAAATAAAGAAAATATTGAACTCGGAGCTTTCATGTTATCTATTGTTATTTTTTTATATTGTATTTATATACAATACAATACAGTACAGTAATTCTCTACTGTCACTTTGTTCAAAGAAATCTTGCTAAGTAAACAAAAGCTTGCGCTTACAATATCACACGTGTTCGTTACGCGTGTCTATAATAAAGTTAAATATTCGGAACGCGTAAATTTTTGTTTGTATCATATAATAATAATATGCAAATTTCTACTAGGTGTAGTAAAATTAGTTTATCAATTCCATATGACAAAAATAATACAGATATATACTACAAACTACATATAGACTACAAATAAATATAAATATATATATATTATAAATATAAATATTTGTAGTCTTGCAAATTATGTTATTTTAATCAAAATATACTTCGTTTGTAACTCGTACAAGGCCATTTTGTATATGAAATCGGTGATAAGTACTATCAAGGGTTATCACTAAAATGTGTCTATATCCGTGACCACCTAGCCCTCCGTTATTTAACAACGTGACTAAACCAATAAGTTGAATTGATAATAAAGCTAATTTTAATTTTCACTTTGTTTATATTTATATATATATATATATATATATATATATATATATATATATATATATATATATATATATATATATATATATATATATATATATATATATATATATATATATATATATATATATATTTACAATATATAAAAATAAACAGTAGTAACGGTTGTTGCTTAATTATAAATATAAACAAAATTAAAATTAAAATTAGTTTTATTATCAATTAGACTTATTGGTTTAGTCACGTTGTTAAATAAGGAGGGCTAGGTGGTCACGGATATAGGCACATTTTAGTGATATATATTATATATATATATATATATATATATATATATATATATATATATATATATATATATATATATATATATATATATATATATATATATATATATATATATATATATATATATATATATATATATATATATATATAATATATATATATATATATATATATATATATATATATATCTCAATAACAGATGGTAGTTTCACCATGTGATCTCCACGTGTTCTTGACAAAAGTCTCGATAGACGGACAGACAGGTAGATAGACAACAAAACCGTTTTTTCCTTTGAGGTACGGAACCCAAAAAATTACCATGTGTTACATGGTCTTTTAATTAGTAATCAAACAAAAAACAATAAAAACAATGATTATTCTTTAAATAAATAAAGTTTTTAAATTATATTTTTAAATTTCATTATGATAACATTTGTTTATTTATAAGATTAGAATTGAGTTTAAATATCGATGTTACAAATGTTTACAATAATAATTATGTTTCAAGGAAATTGATATTAAATTTTATAAATTAGTCTAGGTATAATTATTTTGAGGCGATCAGAAAATAAAGTTATAACTAAATCAATAGTGATGACAACCAGAATCTAACTAAGTTATTTTTATCAGAAACGTATACTAGCCGGCATACTATACATATGTATATACTGGGAAATCTCTGAAATATTCTACCGCAGACTCGACGTCGATCAAAATTACTCACAGAAATCATTACTAACGCCCGAAACATTTCTACCGAATAAATCTATTGTATTGAATTCAAATACTACTAGTACTGACTATAATTTTAGATAGATCTTATACATCGTCAGTTAATATTTTTACAAACATAATTTCCCTACAAATAATACAGTCCATGTCCTCCTTAAACTCAGGAACTAGGCAATAAAAAATCAAAGCTGAGAGTATTTGAGAATATTTAGCAGCTGTGATTTTATTATTTCCTTTTAATCATGTTTATAGAGATCTTTTCGATGGATATGTAGTCAGCTTAACTGACCGAATCTGTAACGAAGAGATACACCGAATGGTAGGTACCAGTGAGGATGTCACAGTAAGAATGAAGAAGAACGTGCTCAGGTAGTATGGGCACGTCGAGAGAATAAATGATGTAAGAACGGTAAAAAAGATATATGAAGCAAAAGTAAATGGTAAGAGAGGGAAGGGAGACCTCGGTTTACCTTCAAAAACACAGTGTCGAAGATTCTGGAGGAAGGTCATGTAAAAAGCATGAGTACGCCCCGTAGAGCGTGTATGAAGAGGTTAATGACACTGGACGAGGCACAAGAGGTATGCAGGGACCGCAACGTTTGGCGCTCCGTTCTCTTACTACCCGGCTCAGGGATAAAGCGTGAAGCTATGTATGTGTGTGTGTGTATCATTCTTATCATACATTTTTAGCTTTAACTTTATTCAAACATACAATATACCTATACAGTAAATGTGTAGTACTAACATTATGCAATTGTATTTCATAATAAAATTTCTTTCACTATCTTATCTTTAACTTCCTTTCGAACTTTACACTGCATGCCATTGAAATGGATCTTCCGGTCCTTGTACCGGTTTACTGATTAAGTGAATATCCTCTTATGGTCAAACTTATATATTTGAAACTGCCTAAAGCCGTAGTCTACGTTTTTTATACGGCAAAGACAATATAAAATACAGAAGTTTAGTAATTATTAGTCGTAGGTACTAGAAGTAATCGTAGGTACAAATACTTAGGTAGAAATATTTATTATAGGTAGAAAGTGAGAAAATAGTCTCCGCTTTTCGGTCAATTTCGAAATTTTATATAGAGTGGCGAAACTCTACGCCACGCTTGTTCTAACCAAAGTGAAGATAATAATAATTGTTCATACTCCAAACTAGGGATCAACAAATATCCCAACCACAACTAACTAGCTTACAATAAGACTATGTTCCACTTTACCACAATGGCTATAGTATATCAGGAATATTATAAAACACTAAAAGAATAATACTTCCTTTAAAATGTGCGTATAAAGTTTTAGAATATATTATAATAATTTTGTTTGAATCTCAAGAAACAAGTCGTAGACGTCAAGTTCGTAATTTCTTACTTTTTCAATAACATCGTAGTTATCAGAACGATAAATGCTATTTTTATAATGTATCACGTTTTTTACAATATTTAGTGCAAAATCAAGAAATTGTTTATCTTCTCGTTTAAATTTGATTTGCGATATTATATAATATTATAAATTTTCGTTCTGAGTAAGATAATATGACTCATTAAATAATTTAAGTTATTGATTATTTTTTGATTCATTCGTTGTTTCCATTCATTATTTCAATTAGTAAATTATTTTTTATTTTATATTTTATTAACCATAAATAGCGGATGCGATAGACAAATATAGCGCGTTATATACAACCACACCAATTCATAACGTGTAGCGTGCTACCAATGGCTTACAATTCAAAGTTAGTAGATATCAGTGGCGATGAGTGTGATCTATAAAGGTAAGCCGGTATCGGAAAAAACCATAAGAAAATTTACTTTTTTTACTTTACGAAGCTTATTCACTTGCTTATACTGGGATAATTGTTAGTATAAAATTAATTGTTATTTAATATTTAGAGTTGCGAAACTTAAGTGGCTATGGGCAGGCCACATAGCTCGCGGAACCGATGGTCGTTGGGGCGGAAAGGTTCTGGAGTGGCGACCACGATTTATATGATTTGCAAAAGGTAACCCGATGTGGATCGTATTATATGGACACTTCGCCACAATACTATAAGATATTTAAGAGTGCATTACCCTCATTCCAAGTAATTAGACAGTTCAATTGAATTATAAAAGTTACTTACACTTCTATATGTGACACAATTATATCTACAACATTTGTCCTATTATTAAATTATTCCGCCTTTAATAATAAATATCAATAAATTACCTAATACCTTTGTTCAAATCTCAAAATATTAATATGAATACTCATTCATATTCATAAATTGATAGTGTATAAACTACCAACAGTCAAAAACATATTTGGTATTTATTATAAATTCCATGCAATTTGTATTACATTCAATGAACAATAAATATTAAATTAAATGGCATTACATAAATTTCTATAGAACGCAATTAATGAGGTGAACATAAGTGAAGGTCACAATGAGTTTAATTATATAACTAATAAAATTAATATAAATAGCATTTAGTACACAGACACATCCTATTATTGATCATATTGATATATTTATAGAAACGTTAATGTTTAGTACCATTAATAAACGTCAACTAATTTAGTTTAAAATCCGCCTAATAAATCTTTTGATTAAATAACCTATTTCTACAAGTGTACTAACCACTCCACGTGAATATTAACAAAATATTACGATCTAAAAACACAAACGTATATATGAATTAGAACATAAAATAAAGGGTAAATTAAAGTACCGGTATTCGGGGTAAAAAACATTGACGTAGGTAGACAGTCAATTGACTTGCGCACGCGTCACTTCGTATTATATTAGGCGGGGATCGCGCCGGTAATCGTCATAACAACGCTAGCACTTGTGTGGGACACACGCGTTACAATAATCTGAGAAAATAAAATAATTTCTTGAAAATGTATACAAATCCTTTTGAGAGAAAACACTCTGCGCTAAGGCAAGCCTTGGATAAGTTAATCAAAGGAGAAGCCCGCCTTAGCTTCAGGAAGAAGAATAATTTGTCAAAACGGATCAGCAGTGATTCTTCCATGTCTTCGAGCAGCACAGAATGTTCTCAAAAATTAACCTTCAAAAGATGAAATGTGTGTCGTGAAGTGTATGTGATAATTTATACTGTGATCCACTTATGAAATAGGTTGGTATTTAACTTCTTTTTGATTTATTATACTAAACGTCAAACTAAAGCTCTCTAATTATGTCTAGTTCTTTCTCTAAACAAACAAAATGTTTCATATATTTCACAATTTACTATCTATTCTTAGTTATTATTCAAGTATTCATATATAAGTATTCATATTATTTACAATTTGACAATTGATCAAAAGTGTGTGTATTGCTGCTGACAGAATTCTAGGTCAATTTAATCAATTTTGATTGTTTGATTGACTGTAGTTAATAACAAGCATATATTAGAAGTATACTAGCTATATTAAAATTTACATGAAGAAATCCTAGATTTTCTTCAGGATTTTTATTAATTTGAACAATTTTGCTTTCAAAGTTTTAGTAAAAAAAATGTATTTAAATTTAAATAAATCCAATTATTATATATTTAGTACAAACTTTGATAGACAATTAACATACTTTTTCGTTAATGACGTACCTATCTCTGTATATAATAAATACAGTTTATTTGAACTCTTCGTGTTTTTGTTGCAGATCGAGTCGGGTCAAGTTATGGAACTGGTTTCTATTGACGTCAGAACATCAAGCCATTGTCATTAGGTGGTGGAAACTAAAGATGTAATGAATCAATTGAATAAACAATGTTCATATAAATATTGGAATTTTTATTTTATTTTTATACTATTCTTATGACGATTTCCGGTTTTAAAAAGTATATTTGGAAAATTTATTCATCCACTTCCACAGGTTGGATGGAGGAAACATTTTGTAAACAATAATCTAATATACATGAATTTTTTTTTTCATTTATTCAAGTACAATATAGGTATTAATTTAACCTAACCTACCCTAACCTTGACTTTCAAAAGAATCGTAACTTATAATTTAAATACAAAATAAAACGTAAACATATAAATATGTGTGGCAGAATTTTAAGTTATAAGGTTCCATTTAGTGAATTGCATGCTAATTTGATGCTCACATTAAATATTGAATGCATATACTTCTCGCATTAATAAAGGCTTTCATAGGTATATAGCATATGTTGCAAAGGTTAAATGAAATTGGAGTATGTTATCTCTCCTAAGTAGCTATTAACAGAGGTCATCGTAGCGCAGTGAGACAATGTCGACTGTTATGGAACTCATAATTATCGGACTATGGGTTTGGTCCCTCACTTATAAGACAGCGTTTTTTTATTGAATTCCGCCACTCAACATGAACCGAACTCTGGTACAAAGTGGAGAAAAGAATATATTGCCACGCATGAAGCTGAAAAAGAACTGCACAAAAAATGTAGATCTGAAAATGTAGAAAGAAATGACAACAACAAGTAGTTACAGTATAGATACTATAACGACTTGTTGTTGTTAACTTGACTTGACTTATTGTCGTAGGTACTTCAACCTACAATTTTTTAATAAGATCTACATGACAAAAAAAGATGCACTCGCCGTTCTTTATACTATGATAAAAAAAACTGTAAATACGATGTTGTTGTGGGTATATGTTATTTTTATACTTGTCTGTAGTAAGACATAGTGTGGCGTGGAGTTCGGTCACTTAAGTCACTGTCTCGAATATGGGCTGAAAGCGGAGAATCAAATAGTTCTCTCCGCCTACCGGATTTTATCTTAATTCATAAAAAAACAAATTAAAATGATTATGTTAATACTTGCTTCATAAGCGTCTTTTTGTAAAGTAAATTAAAACTTGATGTTTTACTATATAGGCGATAGCAAAAAAAAATTGGATCAAAGAACTGTACAGAATAAAGATATTTCATATTGCATAATTTTTATTTCAGTGTAGGTATTTAAAGCATTAACAATTCAATTGTACATAGATAATAAATAAAAGCGAAATTATGTTAAAATTAATATCTATATGTAAATCTGATATAAAAGGCATGCATCTTAAGCTGGAGGTATAATTTTAATAAATAAATAAAATCAGCCAAGTGCGAGTTGAGTTCGTGCACCGAGGGTTCAAATTATATCTCACAATTTCAACGTTGATTTTTTTCTATATAACTGAGACTGGATGTATGGTATGAATTTCAATACCTATGAAACACACCTACCTCTACTTAAGAAAAATTGTTTCGACAAACAAACTGACAGAATAATTTATTCCCTAAGTGGAATAATTCAATTCCGCTGCGTCGCTGCGCCTCGACGGACAGTACCTACTTATTAACAAGTAAACATTGACGATGATGATTTTAAGTTCTCAACAAACAAAATAATTAAATTTAAATGGAGGTAAGAATTAAATTGCTCTATCGCACTTCTGTGTAATTTAAACAATATGTACATAAATGTTTAAAGAAAACCATAATATTATAAAGATGTACGTGAGTATGTGTGTGTGTATGTGTGTGTGTATGTGTGAGTGTGTGCGCGCGCGTGTGTGTTTTATTCTACAATTTATTTATAACTACAGTGCTACAATGTAGTGGACTTGATGTAAAGTACTACGACACAACATAAACAAATCAAATTTAGTCAAAATAATATGAATGAACTCGAATAATGACTGTTACAAAAATGTTATATAAGAAACATATATTGGTACAAATTAAACTGAATCTATTATAGTCTTCTGACTATCTTATCTCGGTCGTGGGAGCTTTATTTTTTCCCAGATAGCAATTATGTTGCACTTAAATGATAACTTAGTAAACACGCCTATCTATATATAGAACATAAATGAACAAACAGTATAAATGAGGCAAACCTAATGATATTTTATATTATTAATAAAATTTACTTCATAAATAACAATTCCTTAAACAAATATATGCTTAAGTACAGCTCATGATAGATATATAAAATGAAGATTAGGATAATCTAAAAGTAGTGAAAAATCTGAATTACTTTGGAGCAATCATTTTTGTAGCATAGAAATTTTAAATTATACATGTAGGGGAGCACCAAGAGGATTTCCCGAAATGCCAACGGGAACGGGAAATGAAATTGCGGACAACAATTTATATTAATAAAGAATGTTTTTTATCTATAAAAAAGACCCACAGTCAGGTTTGTGGATCGTTCAGAGCAGTATTTCTAAAATGAAAGGAAAATAGAAAATCCCATCAGTTACCTACCTACTCTATTACTTTAAGTATTTTCTTTTAATTTAAATTCACAAATACTGTACAGTGTGAAATGTATTTCGTTGTTATGAATTACTTAGTAAATATGAAAAGGCTTAAATGGATTTTTTTACAGTTCCCCTGCGTAAGAAACCTACTTAAAGTAATGAACGGCATTAATGATTTATGAGGCCGTCGTGGCTCAGTGACTATTGCTTTGGTAAGAAGGCAAAGTACGGCGTTGATTCCCGCCACTCAACACACAATGTCTCCGTAATTAAATGAAAAGTGGGGAAAGGACTCACTTAACACGTTAACAGATTCTCTGTGCGCTATATGCGGGATATAGCTAAAAAATCCTAATGACATATTATGATGTACTTTAGGAGTTTTTAAATATGTTTGAATCTTAATAAATAATCTGAAACAATATTACTAAAGTACTAAGATTAATTATTGTTAAAGAATAAATTTAATTTTAATTTATTCACATCCCATCCCATCCCACCGTTCTAAATTATAATTATTGAAAACATCTGTATATTTTTTTATAGTCTTTTTTAATTATTAAGTATATACTACAAGTTCTGTTCTTATTAGTTCTTAAAGTACTTCTTCCTTTATTACCGTGTGTGTCAATTTATACAAAACATATATGGTCCTGTGGGACAAGTGTGCGCAGCGAGTGTGTGATCAAAAGAAGTTGAATATAACAAATATCTAAGGTACCATCCGTTCTCAGTATTGACCTACGGTATGTCTCAACAAGCGCTCGAGTTAACGCGATCATCTACCTTTTATTTTAATTGTTAATAAATCAAGACTTTTGCTCACCTATTTATGATATTTGATCATATTTGCGTGATCTTTTGAAGTCATGTATGCTTTTTGAAAGTATGTTATTTGTAATTGAATGCTTTTAACATGACATTTGGTAATCGCGAGTTTGTCTAAAAGTATTTAAAAAAAATATACTGTCCTCATAATTTCAGTTCACGTCTTAATATATAGATACCCTACACGGCACTGAATCTGCACTATGTGCCAAATAATCATTGGTGACGTGACGTCGTATATACGACTAGCTGATTAGAATGTTCGTGTAATTCTACATTGAGATAATTTGCCAAGTGAACTACGCCATTCAAGTTTACGTCCCTATAATTACAACACCCATTATCTACCGTGCAAACAATAATTTTATTCTCCTGTACACGAAACCTGACATTAATTTATAATTTATATAAAACCTTTGTAATAATATACATGTGTTTTGCACTATGTAATAGTAAATACATATGTATATGTACATGACATATACGTAAGTATCTATATACGTACGTTCAACGTTCATAATATTTAAATTTTTCTATGTATAATTGTTGAATTAATTAATTAGAGGTCCTGTATACCTCTATTGTTGGCAAATTGACGCATTTAAAGAATTTTTATATGTTATAAAAATGGATTGGAATGGATTCGGGATTTGGAACCGCGCCTCATGGAAACCGTCCAAGCGCACTGATCACTAAGCCATGCATTCTTCCCCACGCTGCATCGAAATTCTTATAGGGTAAAACCAGGATAGATGCCCTAGTGGGATAGATGCCTCATGTTCTAAAAATTAATAATTAATATATATATATATATATATACCTATGCTTTATTACGTTGTTAGCATCTCAGTAGGGAGATCTTTATAAATTCCATGAGGAGTGGGATCAAATTCCGCTGCGTTCAAATTTTTATATGACTTATTTAAGTATTTTTTCTATCCTTAGTATGGATTAACACTTGAAAAATGATTAAAATGCTTAATAAAAATTACATTTTCTCTTGCCAAATGCAATATAATTAATCTTCGTAATAATATTTGGGTAACGGAAATTTCAAATGTCAAAATGTATAATTAAATGTATTTATTATATAATACGTTTCACTTTTTTTTTGTTTTATTGCTTTCTTCTTATTTTTAAAACGTGTTTTACTTATGCACAAAATCTTTGCCCATTTATAAAAATTAAATACATTTATGAAAAATTACATATATTAGGAAATTACTACAATTTATCTCTCATACCTATATACGAGTATGCTGTAAACCGAAATAAATAAAAAAAATCAAATAAAGAATCTATCGTTAAATAAAATACCCATGTCACATCCTGTTGAAGCATATAAATGTTTATTACGTATTTATATACTAGAGTATACACTCTACTATATAAATACGATCTCCTTTATATGTAACATTTTATGAGTCCTTCGTCTGAGCCAGTTGAATGATAAAAAAAAAGTTCTATTTGGATTTATTCGATTTCTACAACCACTCACATATTCTAATCATGGCCGTGTATAGAACTAGGTCTATATTATTTTTTTTCGTATTGTTATTTTACTTGTACATTTACATTTAATGTAATATCTATATTAGAAAGCTGAAGAATTTATTTGGTCTGTCTGGATAGATCTCAGGAACTGCTGGTTCTAAATGAAAATAGAACCAGCAGTTCCTTTTTTGGCATTGGAAATTACGAGTATGTTGTATTGGAAATTTGTGACGTGACATACATAACAAAATATCATGGCTATTTTAAATTCCAAATCATAGGCTACGAGCAGTCAGGTAAGTTCCTAGCAAGGAACTGGCACTGATGACTATGACGTTTATTAGTACACCCTACAAGTTTATATTTGTATATTATTGTACTAATATTTATTTCATTAATGATTTTTTTTGATTTAACCGCTTTGGCAAAGACAAAGTTTGGCATTGAATTATACCTCTCAATATGCAATGTCCTAAATTAAGGCAGAAAGCAGAGAGCACAGTGTCTAAGCTAGACAGAGGCAGAGATATAATCTGCATATACAGGATACATAGTGAAGCTGATATTATCATATCAACTTCGTCTATTCTGAAGGCGAAGGCGTTAAAAAGTATTTCCCTATCGTCGATAGTTTCATATCGGTCTGATCAGCGAGTAAAGAAGGTTTCATTCAATTAGATAATCAAATATCTAGAGAGAGAGGAGCGCCACACAAGAGGCGAGAGTTAATGCGTATCATTAAATTAAGTACCTTAAACCCACTCTTAAGCACCAAATTCCAGACACAGAAAGTTGAATTCAAGTAATTCCAAAATAATGTTATCCAATTCGTACTTTCAGTAGTGGAATGCGATACCTGTCGAAAGCTTCTATACCTACTTGCTGTGTGCTTTTTGAGACGGTACGGAACATGTTCTGCCGCCATAAAAATAAAATTAGGTAAACATAATCACACGCCTGTATCTAAAAGCCACTGACACGAAGAACTACTTACTCTTTACGGTAATAATTTCCAAGTTAATTCATAAATAACTTTTACGTCATAAAATATATCTACGTTCAATTTACACTGATCTATCGTAACGTGTCAAAACAAACAGACGGTATCATGGAATACAACCGTCAATATATGCTAACAGACAGACGCGACACCTACATTGGTCAATTAACACCTTTTATTTTAACCAACTTTGAAATCTTTTCTTTTATCTCTTATAATCACTTTAACTAGTTTTCGACTGTGAAAACTTTCCTTTTCATAGTAAATTAAAACAAAAGACAATTTTTTTTAGTAACAATATTTAGCATTTTGTTTACTTAATAGTAAACAAAATACTAAATATACATATATAGTTTATATACAGTATATATAGTTATATACAGTATATACAGTACATAGTTATATACATATATAATTTATATAATAATATATTTTTACTTTATATTTTTAAATGGAGCCTGTAATAGCTCGACGAGACTACACCATGTGAATGGGACAAAAACATTATTTCTAAACTTAAATTGTTCTCACAGAGAGTTTGTTATTTTCTTTTTGTGTTTGTTGAGCGGTGGAACAACTCGCCGCTTTTTGTATTTACATTTATGGATTCGAATCCATAAACAATACGTTTACTTTTTACCACTGCGGCACGACAGTTCAAAGTATTCTAGGCATTAAATCGCAATTTTTCTAGTAAAAAAAGAATATTTATGTGTAATATGACAAAGAAAAATACAACAAAATTTTAGAAGTATACAAGTTACAACATGTGCCGGTTATTGGAAAAAGTTAATCGAGAATCGAGAAGTTCTTCTTATGAATACCCGTGAGACTTCGGGACTCAATTGGCTTATTCAGTTTTAAAGATATTTTAGTTATTTTAGAATATGAGAACACTAGGATGAGGACTGGGGATTTTAGTGGTACTTTGAGTTTTGACTTCTTTGTGTAATGTAAATCACTTGAGATTTCTATATAGGTACATAATTTTTTCGTAATGATTTTTACGGATTTATCTATAAATATATATTTTATTACATAGTCTTTATATTTATAAGTTAATATAAAATAATGAATTGAATAATACGACATGAGCCTTAAGTGTAGTAAGGAGTATAGAAAACATCCTACAAATTCGCATATACTGTCTAAAAACAAATACATGTACGGGGAAGTCCTTAAATCTTTTTTCAGAAATTAAGATAATATTAATTCGTATTGATTTCTGACAAACGATAAATTGTATCGTACAAAATAATCTGTGATAAGTGAATCTGAGAAACACTTAAGGGAAGGACCATATCATTTTTGCGTTCGCCACAAAAATAGTACCAAGAATCTTAGAATATAAATCAGTTCACAACTGGATCAGATAGTCAATATTTATCAGCTACACGCTATCAAAAAGACAAAGGTATTAAAATTATCACAAACATATTATATATTTACTGAATGGCGCCTGCGATGAGCCAAATAAAATGTTTACTATTAGGTTGCAATTTATAAATTTATCTCATGAATATGAGAATGGAAAAAACCTTATTTGCGTCACTATATTTAGCATTTCACACGAGCATTTTAAAATATGAGCATGTTTCATGATTATCACGATGTATATATGCGTATATATATATATATATATATATATATATATATATATATATATATATATATATATATATATATAATATATATATATATATATATATATATATATATATATATATATATATATATATATATATATATATATAAATATATCACAGTATACATGTAATTGGTGTATTTTCTCTCTTATTTTAGAATAGTGTATCTAAAAATGTATGTAGGTACGTCATGATCACGCGTTATCTGTACAACAAATCCATTATTCAAATAAGCTACTTTAATCTAATTTAGTAGTATTTTTTATGTAAACATAAAATAAAGATAAAATAAAGGCACCTGTAGAAATTATTATAGTAGTTGATGCTCTCCCAGTACGTACTAGTTGATATCAATCGCTTGCAATTTATGTGGATTGTAATTTTATTTGTGCAACTTATAACCTTTTTGCTTGATTTGATTAACCTTTGTTTGTTAAATAGATAATCTAAATAAAAGGGCTTTAAGAAAATATATATAAGTTTCATAATATGTTTTTTTATTTAAAATTGGTTGTTACGGGTTCTTCCGAAATAAAGAAAATAAAATGATAAGAAACTTATATTAAAATTAAACTTATATTAAAATAATGCTAAAATACATTTTATATATATAAACTAACTAACTAACTAACTAATTAAAACTAAATAACTAATCTAGATCCTTAATTCTACTTGGACGCCTGGAGAGTTTTTTTCTATATGCTACAGCTCGACAATGCGTATGTACACGGAACTCTGCCAAAACCAGGCCACGACTATTCCAGAGCTTTCTTTCAAAATCTGGCGGCTGCATAAAATAGCAGACAGCCACTGAGCATAAAGGGCGTTTCAATAGGCTACAACACAATAAAAATATCAATTACTTACAAGTAATGATTCACTTATTATTTTACAAGTGTTGTTCTTTAAATTAATATAAAACTTACCCCTTCTGCACAAGAATAAACACCAAAACTAAAAAGTAAACCGCTACTCTTAATAAACAAATTAAATTTCCAAAACTCAATATATTTCTTTGTACATTAAGCGGTCAGTTTAACGGTCCTTTCTCTCGGCATGACACACGTTATCTCCGTTCAACTTCATTTTCGTCAAAATCTCCCTACCCGCTCGTTACACATGTAATTTAAACAATCGATAAATATTATTAAAACAAAAAAACAGCTACGCGGAAAGGAAGATTTGAACTCGGGTCGCCCGTAAAATATGTGCTTATAGCCACTGCGCTAACGAACGTCGCTGATGGTTTTTTAAAATTACTTATCTCATAATATTCCTCCAACCAATACAAAAAAATATATTATTTTTTCCCCGTGTTCATAAGTAATTGTTCCCCGCCATGCTGGTTTCAAATCCTTAGCATGCCAAACACCCAAAGCTTTGCCTTGAATGTTACTTAAAAGGTAAGTATTCTCCGATTGTTTTTCTGTAATAATAGCCTTCTCAAGCTTCGGTGCAAGTTTAGCCATAAACTTATTACTTGCTTTAGACAAAAATTTAGTTTTCTTCCATACAACATCTCCTACTTGAAAACATGCCTTCCTACGATCTTTGTTATAGATCTCTAAACTTTTTTGGTGAGACAGTTCAAGATTACGTCTTGCCGTTTTATATATATTAGGTTGATTACGTCAATTTAATAGAAAATCTTTAGTGTTTATTTCAACTTGCTGGTTGTGACAAAGTGACGAAGTAGAACCACCTAAAGTAATACCTGAAAGTATGGATGTTTCCCTCCCAAAAAATAAAATTGATGGTGTGTAATTCGTAGTTTCATGAACAGCTGTTCTGATGGCATGTGCAAATTTCTGAATATTGCAATCCCAATGCTTTTTAGCGTCTATATATGAAGATATCATAGTGCCTACAACTCTGTTTACCCTTTCTGTTGGATTGCTTTGCGGATGATAATTTGGCGTATACCAAATTTTAACATAATATTTTCGTAATAATTCTCTAAAATCTTGTGAATTAAATTGCTTGCCATTATCTGAAATTAAGGTTTCAGGTGTTCCAAAAAGCAAAAACTGATTTTCCAATATTTCGCAAATTTTTTCAGCTTTTCCGGTCCTTAATGGGAATAGTTGTACGAATTTACTAAACAAACATGTTATGACTAATAACATCGTATTTCCCTTTTTACGCGTCGCGTAGATTAACGCGTCCCCCCCGAAAAAAAATCAATGGCATGTCGCCATAAATCATTATCTGTAGCATTTCTGGCATCTTTGAGTTCATCTACCCGTTCTAAAAACCAGAAAACAGTTCTCCAGAAAACTGGACACCCCATTGGCTTATCGGTACAAGTTTTAGTTTGCGCAAATAACTATCATCTAACGAAGTAGAATTTAAGAACTTATGTATATTACTAGGACTATAAAAAGGTGGAATATCTAAATCATTTTGTGCAAAACTGACTCTTTTCTGAGTTGTTATTGTATTCGCGTAAGTTTTAGAGGTTGGCTTATCTCATAATATGGTAATATATTTTTTTTATAATAACATAGCAAAGTAAGTACTTGGTGGAGGTAGTGTAAAGTAGTCTCTCTGTTTGTCCGAAAAATTCGAAAATATTTTTTTATATATTTATTAACTATGGGGAGTCAAATATTGAGTTAGTCACTAACAGACAATGGACAAAGTAAAAAAATACCAGGTATAAGAAGTTGAAATTTATTAAATACAGGATATGGATAAATTTCTTTAATAAACGGAATTTGACGTTTTATAGTTCACACAAATGTAGATATGGGCTGCAATATGTGTTACATTAAAATTAGTGTTCCGCTCGCTTCTTATACATATGACAAATCATCAACTATTTATCTCTATTGGTAAAAACCACAAAAATATCCGTGTCTTGAAGGGTCTAATTGTAAGCGTAAATCGTGAAAAAAAATCGGTAAAAATTAAAGCGCAGTAGAAAATAAAAGAATAATTTAAGATTAACTTAAAAGTCATAGGTTTACCGAAGTGCATAAGAATATATATGTATAACTACACTAGCTTCGTATAAAAGGACATTTTATTAAAAAACACTATTGCTTTATTCCAGTCGCATTATGTATAATGTAAAGGAGTATTGGAATTGCCGGGTAGATGAATAATCTCGACACTGTTATTCTGTTTACAAAATCTTAAACCTCGTTACGTACATTCTATAGAATTAACTTTCAAGCGTCATCTTTGGATTTACCATTACACGAGTTAAATTTATAATACTGTTATGACAATAATATATATATGTATGTATATGTATTTATGTATATATTTACAGGATGTGTGAAAGAAATCGATTTTGTTATTTTGTTGATAATACATAAGAAATATTTTAAATAAATAAATAAATTAAATATTTACGACTACACTTCTAAATATCAGACAAAGAATTAGTATAAAGTAACATTCATCACAAAAAAATGGCGAGTTCCGCCACTAAACACGCCATGTCTAGAATTTACAACGTCTTGCGCATTCCGGTTTCCACGGATTCTCTCTGTGTCTACTCTACTATGCGGGAAAAAAAGAAAACTTGTTAGTTAAAGGTTGTTTTTAATATTTTAGTAGAAACATTTGCCAAATTTCATATTCCTATCTTAAATTGTCGAGCTACGATCAGAGGTCAATCATCCCCATTGATGTTAAATATAAATAGAATAAACAAACTGATTAACTAAATACTATTTGTTGATATGGCGAAACAAATGTAGTGATACATTAATGTTTTACGCTAACGGCTGACTACTGACTAATTAGACTAAATTGCCGAAGCAATTACGAAACGTGTAAAACCACGTTTTTATACACATTTAACCACTATTATTGTCTATGGAATATCACAGTAATTAAAAATAAATGTCATCTCCAAAGGTCACACACAATTGTGTGCTAAATTATATCATCTTCTGTAATACCTATATACACTTATAAATTGCGGCGGTAGTAGCACAGGGGGAGAGCCTTTGTATATAAACAGTATAGTTTTGGGTTCGATTTCCACAAGAAGTAATCTCATAAAAGTTATATTAATTTCATCAATCGACTAAGAAAAAGCAAGCCGTTGAATTTTACTACTCAACATGTAATATCTCGAAATTCAGGAAGTAAATGAAAAAACGTAGTGTCCTGACACTATATAAGTTACACTTATAATTTACTTGTACATTTATAAATGAGTTTATTTGTTTTAGTAATTATATATATATATATATATATATATATATATATATATATATATATATATATATATATATATATATATATATATATATATATATATATATATATATATATATATATATATATATATATATATATATATATATCTATATATATATATATATATATATATATATATATATATATATATATATATATATATATATATATATATATATATATATATATATATATATATATATATATATATATATATATATATATATATATATACACATTAATTACTTTTTTTTCTTTTGAATGAGGATCGAACCAAAAACCAATGGTGAGTACAGCTACAGTTTACTTACCAATTCTATCACCTAAAAAATAATAAAGTTAGATTTAAAACTAATTCAAATTAACTAATACATTACAGCTGATGGTAGGTTGGTCACAACGTCTCCGGTCTCCAACAGTGTAGGCGTACTAAAAACAATAATGACGCGATTAACTATCGTTACACTTTTATTAAAATATTCCGTACTCATTTAAACAAGTATTTAGTAAATTCAATGATCCACACTGATTTAGATCCAACGGTTTAGTAGCTGGACATTACATTCAATCGTCCGTCCAACAAGAATGACAGACGTACCGATCGCCATGACACCTGACAACTCCATTCGGTGTTAGCCGCTCTAATTCTAATTACTATAACAAAAAAAAATAATTAAAACCTCAAATGTGCCGTTATATATTGATATATTGTTATATTGATCAGAATGTGATCATTTTGATTAATACATATCATAAATTATGATATATTTTGAGAGCAAACACTATATGTATTTAGTATTTAATAGCAATAAATTATCAGTAATTCAACATATTTTGGCCAGTAAAGTCACCCGTCACCAAATTATACTCGTAGCTTAATTTATAATTAGATTTATAAATAATTACTTAATGTATAGCAATTATCATAATTTGTGGATTCCCTCTCGGGGAGAATGAAATATTTTCATTTTCTTCGCTCTAGTAACAAAGATAAAAGCGCAGCGTTGAGTTCCGCCACTCAATGCATCAAAAGCGGGAAACGGAGTGTCTAGGTTTCTTCTGCCTACTCTGCTATATGTGGAATTTGCATGAAGAAAAATTTTAAAATAATATTTTAATTATTTTAAAGTAATAAAAAAAATGACTCCTAATCATTGATAAGTTTGTCGACGAATAATTATATATTTGGTATCATACATGATTATTACCTCCACTTCTACCTCTAATATAGCACATTTATATTATTCTGACGCCACTAGCCATTTTCTAGTATGAAAAATTCAAACAAACATTGTAACTTGTACTTATTTGGCGAGAGCTTAGGTTATTAACATTTTTCATCTAGTCGGTAATTGAAATATAAAATTGGAGATTAGTTTAAAATTTGAGGATCGTGACGCATTGGGGCAGTTTTGACTGCGAGTATATTGGTAAAGTAAATACATCGTCAACTTCCGCCACTCTCCGCCACACGCTACGTCAAAAGTGGTGCAAAAAGCGTTGAAGATACCTTTATAATAAGCTATTTCCGTACCCTATAGTGAAAACTACATCTATAATATCGAATTCTGTTTAAATTATTTAATTCTTTTTTCTTGAAAAACATGTCGTCAGAAATAATTCGATATGCTTGTACACAAACACTTGATATCCATATATGATACGGCTCGTGATATTAAAAAAAAACTAGCTATAAAGGATTACAACTTCGGCATTTCTTATTTGTTGATAACTAGCGTCAATGCAAGATCACAAGGATGTCATGACGTCTCCAATTAGCAATGACGAAGTAATATACATCATAATAATCAGTTATAATAATATCGACCTTATTATAATATAAAAATGGCTGAAATTTCAACGATGTATAAATGAATAAAAAATGTAAATAAGGATTTTCCGATGATGGTTAATTTATTATTAACTTAATATTAGCCATTAGAGTAAACACATTAACTCATATGTATACTTAAGGTTAATAATTTCTAAGTTCAAGAATATCATCAAAGTTATAAATAAGGATTTTAGACTAGCGACTTGTTAATAGTGGATTCTATATAATGCACCCTATATATACCCTATATATACACGCATATTTATTAAATAGTATGTTATACGCTGAAATCTTTCACATGACGCTAAGGGCTATAATGTGCTCTTTTCATTGACAGGTACACACTGTAGTTCAAGAGAATTTTCATACATATATTACACAATAAGATCATTGATTTTCGCGATTTTTACGCATTTTAAATGAAACAAATTTAGACATTATGTTTGGATAACCGACGTTTCGAACACTTTGCAATAGCCCGTGGTCACGACTCACGTGTAGACTGATGTGGCATTCCTCTGTCACTTGATACAATTATTATACAATGGTTTCCGAGTTGCCTGGCGTACCTGGCCTCCTGTCCTCTGGTGTGGTGGGTTTGGATTTGGTATTAATCATTATCATATTAGGTGGTATTAATTAATATACGCGATTAATCCGTCCAATTGTTGTTAATTGTTGTTAATTAGAGGAAAGCCTAAATATAAATAGTCATAACAGACATTTACAGACAGACAACACATTAGTCTTAAAAACAATATCCACAATCGTATAATCCAGACGATTAAAGGCAAAACGGAAAGTAATGTAAATGATATAATTGACAACGTTTATTTTTTCCTCACCTTTTATTTTTCATTCATATGTTAAGTTAAGATAGGGGCTATAATTTAAATAACAACAAAAGTTAGCAAACCAAACAAAAGGTATAAATATATAAATTAATTATAATGATCTATAATCAATTTATATATTACTATTATTTGGGCCTAACAACGTAATAAGTTGAGAAAAGCATTAAAGCTTGATGAAAAACGCATGGCTTAGTGGTCAGAGCACTTGAACGGTGTCACGAGGCGCGAGTTCAAATTCTGCTGCGTTCAAATTCTTATACGTTTTCTTTAAGTATTTATCCTTCGAGATAGTTCTAAATAATGTACAACAGTACATTAAGTATAACTTAAAAATGTCTACAAAAAAGTTCTTTATATTGCTTGCAAAATAGTACCTTTTTAAAATCGTATAGAGTTCTTCGATAGGTGCACTATTCAACATAAAAAGAACTCGAAGTAAATCCTAAAATCAACGCGCTTTATAATATGTATTATAGACACGCGCCTTGCGACGCACGACGCCACCACCATTCTGCTCTCGTGTTTTAAAACTTATGATATCTTCTAAAATATCCATTTATATTCTCTAAAGGTAAATTTTGATGTATTTAAAACACGTATAGTCAATGTACTAAAAAATTTTATTTAATTTTATTCACATGTGTATCTTTATTACAATTCAATTATTTCATTAACAATTTATATTACTAAGTAAAAAAAGGCACTAAATTTGCTTTATAATTATTACCCTTTAACTGTAACAATATTTAATATACAATCATAATAAGTTCTCTTTATTTAACAATTGATAATAAGCATTTCATTTCATTCTGAATAATCAAAACAATTTTTATTTTATATTTTAATTATAATTTATTTTATATTAATTTTATATTTATTTTATATTTTATTACTACTGCTAACATTCTGCTAATCCTGACGTAAACGCGCCCAACGATTAGTGTTACATTTTGTTTTTTTTTTTATGTTTAATGCTGTTAGCCCTATTGGCCTTGACAGCGACACCGGTTGGGGAGGGAAGAGGGTACTCTGTCCCTAAGAAGTAGCAAGCACTATCGTGTCTGCTTGAGAGGAAAACGTCGGCGGCAAGGGCGTCCCCTGCGGGACTCGAGCCTCGGCTTGCGGCCGACGAGAGGGCTGGGGGATGTTCCCTATTCTTAGCAAACCAGCCGCGACCTGAAGACGCAGCTGGAGAAACTTAGACTAATCTGCAGGGACCTAGCAGTCCCTAACCGCTGGACCCAGCCACGCCAACGCGCGGTCGGGCCGTCAAACATGCTGGACTTCGTCGTCGTTTCCGTCGACGGCGGTGTGAGTGTCGTGTATGTGTTTTGTGCTTCCTACCTACATATGGAGCATTAGCAACTGTAATGGGATCATCTGGGTCTAATAGAACGCTACGCGGGCGTCTGAGCTTAGTTTTAGCATACGGGGTGTAGTCACACGCCTGTACGATAAGGGGGTTCGATTGAATCGATTCCAGTTCGAAGTCTCTATGAAGGTCGACATTGCGAACAAACCAGGGGCAACCTGACGCGATTCGCAAGAATTTACTCTGAACAATTTGAAGGGCATTCAGCTTAGTGTGTGCGAACACGACACTAGCATAAGTAAGGACAGGTCTTAGACAAGTTTTGTATAGTGTCAGCTTATGTCTAAGTAACAATTTACTCTGCTTGCAGATAAGAGGATAAAGCCTACTTAGAATAAAGAGAACTTTGTTTCTGGCTCTCTTGACGTGTGAGCTAAAAGAGAGTCTGGAATTTAGGATTACTCCTAGATATTTTGCCTGTGGTTTCCAGGGAATAGGTCGGTTTAACATGTAGACGGTGGAGGCCGTTTCGTATTTGACACGAGGAAACAGGATCGCTTCACTCTTATCCGGATTAACTTCGATCCTCCATAAACGGTACCAATCGCCGAGGGCGTCGGCCGCAGTCTGGAGTCTTTCAGTCAACAGGCGAGAATAGCGAGAAGTAGTGTATAGGGCGGTGTCATCGGCGTACATCGCCACGTAGACTAATTTTGTACGAGGCATGTCGCTGGTGTACAGTGCGTACAAGATCGGAGAAAGGGTGGAACCCTGGGGAACGCCTGCACGGACGAGGCGGGGAGAGGATAGAGTGCCCTCTACTTTGTATCGAAAATACCTATTTGACAAGAAGTCTCGTAGGATGTACACTAGACAGTGTGGTACACCGGCGGTGAGCAGCTTGAAAATCAAGCCGTTGTGCCACACTTTGTCAAAGGCTTTTGCGATATCGAGAAGAATGACTGCAGTGCTACTGTGTGCCGTCGTTCTGATGTTATAACGAGCTATATGCTCTACGAGGCGGTGCACTTGGTGGACAGCAGAGTGTTTTTTCCTAAAACCAAATTGCTCATTTATGAGCAAGGATTTGGCCTCTACCACTTCAGAGAGTCTAACCAAGATTATTCTCTCATAAATTTTTCCTAGACAGCTGAGTAAACTTATAGGCGCGATAATTTGCGGGATGCAAATTATCGCGGTGTGTTACATTGTAACAATTAAATACATTAAGAAATATAAAATGAATACAGATTACTCTGAGTGAAGACAGTTTTTCGAGAACAATTTTATGACAAGTTACATTAATACCCATATACATCTTTTGATGTAAATCATTGTTAAAATACATTCCTTTCAGATGACTCACTTTTCACAAACATTGAAAGCAATTCTTTGTTTTAATAGTTAAGCTTAATGGCTAATAACTAATAAGTAACTGAACTAAGCTAGAACAGTAAATCTCTCACATATATATATATATATATATATATAGATATATATATATATATATATATATATATATATATATATATATATATATATATATATAAATAATATACCCATTATAAACAGAACAGATATATATATATATATATATATATATATATATATATATATATATATATATATATATATATATATATATATATATCTATATATATATATATATGCAATTTCTCAACTGAAGGAATATACCCATTATAAACAGAACTGCTCTTTTCTGGTTATTGGGGTGTTGATTACTTCTTAACGCTCGTTTCCTAACACTCTAATTACCTTAAATGGCCCACTCACTACATCTATATATAAGTTTTCTAGTTTGTCCTGGCTCTGAACGAAGAAGTTTTCCACACGAACCAATTCTCATATTTTATATTCTTTACTTTTTTTCGTGTTCTATCGAATATTTGTTTTTTTTTTTATTTTATTCGCTCGTTTACTATTCTACCGCCTACTTCATTAGACTAGACACATTCTATTCATTTTCAGCTTTTCCGTCATATTGTACCTTATCTTTCAATTTGACCGTTGAAGGTGAAGCGTATGCAACAGTGTTCAATATATGCTTAATACCCTTTTATTTATAAAATCTTTAAAATTTTTACTTGTAAAACTGGTCCCCTGTCAGAAATTATTCAACGTGGTACTCCAAATATAGAAAAATATTAATTAGGCACTTGAAGTGTCGTACTGCTTTTTAAATTTTTAACCGCCTTATGTAAATGAATTTAATGAAAGCATCTATAACAATCAAAAGGAGACAGTTTCTTTCTTTAATAATAGAAACAGGACCACAATGATCTGTGTGCAAAGTATCAACGAGCATATTAACTTTGGGGATAGTATGTAGCCGGCCTTATTTAGGACCCGTTGGTATTTTATTATGAGAACAAGGCATTGCCATGCCTGACTGACAGTACTATTTGCCACCGAACTGAGTTTGGTGCAACCCATTTTAGATTAGTTCTATGTAATTTAACATTTATTTACTAATTATTTTTATGAACCTCTGCAAATGTCTTTCATACTTGAATCATTAAAAATCTTGTGTCTGTACAGCCCCTAACCACGAGCTTTCGTCTAATAACATAATGTCTGGTATGTCCCTAACTACACTACAGTTCTCTCCTGATATAGGATTCCGACGATGCACCTTCGCGATCATAACGGTGCTCAACTACTTGCACTGAAATATACCTTTGTGCAATTCTAGGTGTTAAGCCTTATTTTATTAATTTTGTTACAACTTTAACATTTTACCTAGCACATACACTGTAAAACGATCTAATGTACATACTACAGCTAACGTTTCTAATTCAACACAATAAACTGAATTTCATTTTACTACTATACCAAGGGATGTCCTTTTTGGTTGATAATATTAACTTATTATTATTAGCTAAAGCTATTGTAATTTTTGTTTAACATAACTGGTTAGTCCTAGGAATTATCTTACTTCGTGGACGTGTTTAGGTATCGGAAAATTTTTGACCGTATTGATTTTATGTAAATCTGATCGAATATCTTCGATACTTATTTTACATCCTAAATAATAAATAATTAATTATAATCATTTGAAATTGATTATATATATTCTGTATTTTTTTTTCTGTTATTGTTTCTCCTTATAAGTAGATATATTCTTTTGTGTAAATAACAAAGTCTAGTAAAATTTGAACAACAAGAATAACTATATTAGTTAATTTGTATACAAAAAATTCTATAATAAAAGTGTATATTAAAAGTGTTTATAAAAAATGTATATGAAAAAACATATATATAATTATACAAAATGTATATTAAGAGTGTATATGAAAAATGTACATAAAAAGTGTATATAAATAGTGTTTTTATAAATGTACTTTTTAAAAATTTTACTTAAGCTTTGTAATCTAAAATAAGCGGGTAATTTGAAACAATGATATAAACAATAAAAAACTTAGTTAAACCTTCGTCAACTGATACCTGGATGCTACCAACAAATTATCCATACACTACATAAGCTTCTTAACATTGTATTGTCTGACCTTCGGAACACATTGGGAGCATGTGCTAAGCCAAAACGTATCCTATAACATTCATATAGTTGAATCAGTTGACAAAATGACAAAATGACAAAAGCTGTAAAATTTTTTACTATACTTTACATTGACACCCGATAATATCCGAAAGCAAGATCAAAACTCTATTATTATATTATTATACCCTATTATTATATTATTATTATACTCTATTATTTCCTCCTGTATTATCAAGGTCGTCAATACGAGGTAAGGGATGTTACTTTTTATGTTTTTCATATTAAACGTCATATAGCCGACATAACAGCTTTTCACCATTTTTCATTTTTACTAGTATTACTGGGCTATAAGAGGAATTATTTTCTTTTATTATATCGTTTGGTAATAAATCGTTAATTACAGTATTTAATTGTTCTCGGTCACTGTGTGACTTTAAGTATGGGGATGGATATGTACTACAAGTAGGCTAATAAGCATTTCCGCTAAATTAGTGTTTCCTAATTCACTTAAATTTATGTTCGTTTAACAAACAATATAATTTATTTTTATATATTTCTGTCAATTTTGTCAATCCACTTAATGGATTTGTTGTACCGAAAAATAGTGCCCTAGTAACTTGATAATTTATTAATTTGTTATATATTGGAAGAATTATTACATAAAATAATAACTTTATTCCTTCCCCGCAAAAATAAACTATAATAAATAAAAAATAAATATCAGGTCAATTAAAATAATCGTTATTAGATACATTTCTATGACAATATTAAAAACTTCTCCCTAAATAAAAACAGAATAAAAAAATATATATATATTAAAAACATGTAAAAAAAATATATTAAAAAATATTAGGAAAATTTGTTCCATATCAAAAAAGTATGCGCTATTAAAATTGTCATATTTAAATAAACATTAGCAACTACTAATAAATCAACATGAACATTTACACTATCTTGCCACAAATTTACCAAAAACACCTTAGACTGGGTGACTTATACTTGTATATTTTTTTTTTGTTAAAGTTTGTGCTAAATTTTCTTGTATGAGAATACATTCACTGCCTATGTATTGTATTAAGTATTGACACCGTTAACACGTACAGTTTTATAGAATTGCTTCGCTTATGACAATATTTAGTTTCATGACCCAACTTGAAACAAAAGCTGCACTTTTAAATTGATTTACTACATTTGGCACTGTGTGACCAATTTCATTACAATTAAAACATCTTAATTAAATTAAATCATTTTATCATAATAATATTGTTCTAGGAATTGTCCTATTCTACAACAAATTTTAAATATCGCCATAATTTTCATAAAATGGGAATATTAGTTTTAATTTTTGTATCCACTCTTACCAAGAAACTAACAATTTCGGTAATCCTTGAAACCATTTCTTTCCTAATCCACTTAATTTAGGAAGAGCGTAATAACATTTGCTTATCGTTCCACTAGAACATTATTGTGTAATTAATTGTTTACTTTATTAATCCAAGATTCTATCATTTAATTATTATCATAAATATTAAATAGTGGGACGACGCAATTGTTATGATGCTAATAAATTTCGTTTTGACAGTTGACTGCAAATATCTCGCGTTTGTTTTTTACTAGTTACCAATGTTACAGCGGCGGTGGTGTACTATCATTTTCGAGCACGCTTTTTATTATTATTACACTTTTAACGAGATTCTTATTCTACTTTTGTTACAATGTTTTCTTTTATGTCGCCTAGCTGAGCGACTATATTCACTTTTTGTAGAATCACTATAACTTCGCCTACGTTAAGAATTTCTCATTGAAATACTATAGGTGGACCCTGATGTAAATATTGATGTAGTATTATAATGATTCAAACGATAATTTAAATATAACAATAATTATTAAACCTTTATAGGTAGCATCTATTTCACATAATTATAACAATAACAAAAAAATCAAAAGAAACCAAAGACAAAAAACTAATAATTATTATGAGCATAAAGAAAAAAGTTATAATAATAAAGTTCACATCTTACCTTCAGTCTTTAATGGGCGTTTCTTAGTCCTGTATCCCGCATCTGAAGTGAAAGAAAACCTCATTTCTAAGGGTAGAACAATTAGAACTTTTCAATTTAAATCACTTTATTTTCACTTTACACTTCAAAGCTAGCAAGCTAGCGCTACCGCTAACATTAGTATGTGCTACCTACGTATAGGTTTGAATTCTGTGATTTGTATCAAAAAAAATTGTGAAAACAGATAGAGTAAAATTAGTTTCAAATGTTGCGCAGTTCCAAAATGTACGTGTCAGTAAAAATGTCAAAATATATCTAAAGTGCTGTGTAAGTTGCAGCCTTTTCGAAAAAATTGTGATGATCAAATTTAAATGGAGTTTCATTTTTTTTCTGGGAAGCCAGCTTTAATTTAAATAAGCTTATCTTCTTATAAGAGAAACATTAATATGTCAAAATAGTATTGGAGGATATAAATCGTTATACCCACCCCTACAATATAATTTGTATATACAGAGCCAGTTTGGAAAAGTATTCAAACCAAGCGACATAAACTTAAATGTGTTACCTTTAGTGTAGAATGAAGTCATAAATTTACGTTTACAATTAATGGCAAACTAGACGACAACTAATTTGCTTGTTACAGTTGGATCAATATAATTTACGGTGGCCAAAATCTCTTTTCTCTCTCACTTCTCGAACAGCACGGCAAGACCTGGAGACTTTCTCCTTTGCCCAACAATGGGATAGTAAAGATTAACATAGTAATAAAATAAAATACAAAAAATAAAATAGTTTTAATTACACGGCGAATTGTGGCAAAAACTGAGCATAAACGAGCATCTTTTGTTTGTGTGGACTTAGATTTTTGATTATTTAATGAATGTACCGAGTCAATAAATATATCACAGTCAAAATTTTCTTGCTAATTTATTACAAAGGTTTTGTTCAGTGATGCATTTAAGCTTATTTGTTCTTGAAAATCATATTTATAACCGTTTTATAATTTTGCTTGTATAATGTTGTATTTAAAGTACAATATAAAAGCAGGACCCGTCTTTCACACAATTAATGCATTATACAAACGCTAACTTGCAAATTAATTACAAATGTGCTCTTCATCTGTATAATCACAATAGCCCATTGTCAATGAAGCCGGAGAATCATATTTTTTACAAAGATTATTAATATAACTAAAAAAAATCTATGGATTCTTATTTAACTCAATGATAAATAAATAAATAATAAATAAAATAGCCTTTATTCAGATCTTGAATAGGGAAGGATACTATTCTAGGATTTCCTGCTTTTAATTTTCACAGATCTGTTTGCTAGTCGGCAAAGGCCTCCTCCAACTAAAATTAAGTAATATGAATAATAATACATGGGTAAGCGACAGTCCTTTCTCCCATTCTTCTCACTTAACTCAGGCCTATTATATCCCACTAATTTGAGATTCTTGATGTTTTAGAGTAAGAACATTTAAGGCAGCGATAAAAAGTTTAGTTTCTTGACGTACTGCTTGATTTTTATTCTTTATAGTTGGAGGGTTGTGGTCTCTTTCCCCCACGAGGCTTGGGGAGTTTGATATTTTTTGGTTACTTTATTTTCTGTTTCTTGGTTTGGTTGTGGATTCCATTTGCCGCTTTTTAGGAGGCTTTTTTTAGGAGTTGGGTCAGGCGCACATAATATCAAAAGCATTCGAACTGCTTGACTTGATTGACGATAAGGTTTGTTGTTTTTTCGGCTTATTATTAGATATAGATGGTGATGCAGATGTTTCTCTTTTGCTTTTCTCTTGACTAATATTATTTTCTTTTATAATTAGTTTATCATATTTAAGATATGCTGTATTACCCTTTTCTCTCTCTTCTTTTAGTTGTGCATGCAAGGCCTTTCTTTTTTCTAGCACCTCTCAATGATAACAATGTACCTACCAAGCTATGTAGCTACCAACTCAATGATAACAATGTTTAATACAATTCCACTTCAAAAATATGCTTCAAAAAGAACATTAAGAATGTTGGACATACATACATATTTTTCTTATGTATGTATCTCGATATCTTTGTCATTTGTGTACCGAATAACTGAACGATTTTTATTTTATTTTAAAGAGCGATTTTTGAGATGTCCTTATTGTCACCATCAGGATCTGATGATGGAATTGTACAAAAATCGAGGAAAACCTTAACATTTTATACTTATGTATATGTTTCATATGGTTTCTTATAAACAACATATATTTGCTTCTTGTAGTCTTCGTCTATCGTGATATTGTTGAGCTTATGATCATAGAAGATACAATTTTTCAATGATTAGGAGTTAGAGGATAATTCTTTAAATATATGTTAAGTGATGATGGAAAGAACAATTTCTCAACTCCAAATTCTTGCTTGCCCATATTAAATTGTATGCTATGCGAATATTAATACATAATATTCGCATGGTATACTAAATGAAAATGTATAAAATCAATACTTGGGTTACCGATTTATGTTAAAACGAATATCTATAAACTTTATTTTTAGCCAACCACAAAAAGAGGAAGGCTTTTGATGCGATTGCCTCAAAAGGCCTCAAAAGGAAAAAATGCACCGGAGCATGCTTAGTACTTTTGCATTTTGTATAAAAATCGACGCGTAATCAAAACCAACCAACTTCCTATCGACTTGGACTTATGAAATTGGGCAATATATTAAAACTTATAGTAAAAACAAAGAAAAATATGCGAAAATTGGAAATTTATAGACATATCCTAAAAAACCATTAACAACTTATGACGTAATTCATTTCATATAAAATTAAAGCATTTGACCACAAATTTACCTTCTTAGTTGTATATTTTTGTTGTTTGACCTAGACTTACGAAATTTGACGAGAAGTGAGAACTTACAGTATATATAAAGGAATAAATCTCAATATTCGATAATTGATAAGCCTAACACAGAAAAAAACCATTACAAACTTATATTTGTAGTTCTTTTCATACAAAATGAGTGGATATGACCGCAAATTTAAGTTTTAAATTTTTTATAAGTAGTATTTTCCTCAGCGAAGTAGCTTCTATTATGAAATAGCTACGAAAGCCTCGGTGCGTGAGTACTATTCGCAGTTGACCGATATTTATTATTTTTATATGTAACACTAATTTCTCCCCCAATTATAAATAGATTTTATACCTTATTTGTATGGTAAGTGATGCTTTAGAACTACTCTAATATAAGTAGTTTAAGGGATGAGTCTAAGGGATGTTTAGGTCTGATTAAGTTATATAGAATTTGAATTTGTTTTATATAATATTGTAAGTAGTTGTAGGGATCATTATAATATTGGTACACTAGTAAATATCTATTCCAGAATATTGAGCCTCATATTCAGCTGTAGACCAGAACAAGCAAACGAAAACAAAAAAAAATAAAATCAAATTTCAACCAACTACAAAATTGTACCTAGCTTTATTTGAAAACTTAGTATAAAATCCATTTGTCACTATGGTTATAGTGGCATGCCATCGTGCCACGATGGCCAACTTTATTTGAGTTAAATGATGAAATGGATCAGATCATACGGATAACGTCAAAATGATTCTGAATATCTCTTAAGGCTATGATATCCATTTATTAGTATATTTCTTGTCCTTAATCATGCAAAGCTGGGGGTCCATACATACATGGGATGTGAGTATTTTTTTGTATTGAAATTAATTATTATACGATATTATAAATTACTTATGTAAATAATAATAATTATATATGTATATAATATATTATATACATATATAATTATTGATGTTTCCAGAATCTATACAATACTAAAATATTAATTGGCAACAGTGCCTGCTGCAGTCAATCAAATGTGAATTTAAATGTTTATACAGAAGTTCATAAAACCTGATACCACTCCATTTACAAAAAAAGATCAGCAAAAACCAGCTGTGGCCTTGTGAATAGGTGCACGCTATAAAGAAAATATTTATAGTAAAAATTTATGCTGTTTTAAAATAAAACAAGATAATTTTATACGTATTAAGAAATGCCGCACAAATAAAGAACACACCTATTGAACATGCAATTAAGAGTAAATATAAACGGCTCGAAACTTTTGTAAATGCATCAGCTGTGTTAAGCAAGCCAGTTGGCCACATGTGAACTTGACCTTAAAATTTTGCAACCGCCCCACTATTGGCTTATCGTGGTCGTACCACACTCACTACAGCCACACCGTACAGTGCGCACGAAACTTGAAAATGTTCCCAAACCCGTTCGACAGAAAACATTCGACAATACGACAAGTGTTCGATAGATTTTTAGACAAAAGTGCGCGGAAAAATGTACTGTCGAGAAAAAACAGCAAGTGTAGCAATAGTTCGTCGTGTTCAAATACGTCGACGTCCAGTCGCAAGCTCTTTGGGTTCACGATACGTTCCTGATATACGTTTTGTGTTGCCTTGTAAACCTGGATCAGACGGTTATTCGTACTAAATAGATTTGTGAGTATATACATCTATAGCTTTATCATTATATATACTTAATTTAAAATATAGGATGTGCAAGTGTGCAATGCCTAATTGGTCTAATTAGTCTTCCAATTTTAATTCTATATAAAGGTATTAAGAAACTAATGTTGAAAATTTACATATAAATAGAATTGAAGTTTTCGTTTATGATTTCAAAATAACTTTGTTTCCAAAACACAAGCGAATATTTTTAAAATATTTGTTTGTCTGTCTGTCTTTCTGTTTATCCGGACTAATATTCGGAATAGCTGAAGCGATTTTTATAAATGATTCTCTATCATATATAAGATTCAGCTTCTCAGGAATACGCGCGAATACCTTCCGCCCAGACGAAAAATATAAAATGATAACTTTTATTTATAATTATTAACATATTTTTATATATTTCTTTAATTTTTATTAACAATTCGAAATAATTCGAAAGGAAAAATTTAAAAATAATCGATCGATAATCGATCTAGCTAGCAGCAATTTAAATAATAAATTATATTATACATTTGTAATTTATATTAGCAAGTTAATAAATGATAGTTGACCAATAATTATACCGTCACATGAATAGCTAAAATTGAGTATTTGTGAAGTCCGAAGTAAGACCAATTTTATTGGACTAGACCTACCTACGTAGGATATACCTTTAATATTAATAAAGACGGTAGTTGCATGTAATGTGGTGCATTTTTATATATAGGGGAAATTTACTATTAAAATAATAAGTATACATATATGACGTTAGACAAATGCGTATAAGCCATATTAAATATTAATAAGTTTGACAAATCCCGATATTTTTAGCTTAGTATTCGATACAATTTAATTAAAACATGGCTAACATAAGTATGCAAAACGAATAAATTATTTTGCAATGAATATAGGTATATCAATTTGAATTCTTTTTTTTATTAAAAACGAGGTTACTTTGTCGGAGTAGTAACATACAAGTAGGTATATAAGGTACGTGTTACGCGATTGACTCTCAGAGATGTGAATTAGAGTTTAATTGATATTTGATAGGTACAAATATGTGCATATCTAGAGAGTAATATTGCAGATGTTTTGCACTTTAATCTTTTCGGAATATATTTGTTTTAATTGGAATTAATGTTTCTTGTAGACAAATAAGATTTGAGAAATTCAATATGTCGATTTCGCGTAAATACTGTAGTATTGAGTATATATTTTTTTTAGTGTCGCAGTGTATCATGCACATGTGTTAAGACACTCCGTTCCCCACTTTCCGCCTTTTGAGACATTTCGTGTTAAGTGGCGGAACTCGACGCCGCGTTTTGCTTTGTGGCCAGGAGGAATAAAATGAAAATAATTCATTCTCCCCGAGTGGGAATCGAACCCTCAAATTGTCGCGTTTACAAGCAGCAGCTGTATCTCTGCCAGCAACTTGTCTACATATTTTAAAATTCTCGAGTAACTCAACTGGTCGACTTGTACATGACCTACTTGAGAAAAATGTAACCCCTGGATCTTTTTAAACCAACCTCCACATATCACATTGCTCTAAGGCAGATAGCCGTGTTCTTTCCTTTACGAAAATAATAGAGTTTATTTATGCACTTCATCTTAATATACCTATAGGACAAAAAGAAGAAAATATCTATACATTGAACTTGTAAAGCAAGGTAGAGATGACAAATGGCATATGTAAGAAGAAGATGATCATAGCTTTTACCGGTATCACAGGAATGGGAGTGAAAAATATATGACTGAAATGGCATAGTTGCCAACTTAGTTGCCAACTCAGTTGCCAACCTACTATTTAAGTTTTAAATGGAAACTGTGCACTTAACATATCGTTTTAGGTATTAAGTTTACAGAGGTTGTTTGAGTTATTGTGGTTTTTGAACTTAAAGATCAAAGTCGAAATAATACCAACATAAAGTTCGAAATTAGTTGGTGACTTTGAATATAAAGTTCATAATTTAAAAATATATATCATTTACAATTTCCGTATATTATTCATATGTATTAAGGGCATTGGAGTATATAATTACTTGTCAACTTGACATGCTAATAATAAAGCTACTCATAGTACGAATTAAGAAATTTTAACTTAATAATATAAAAATTATTGTTTCCCTGGTCTACTAAGATTTTCATCTCTCATGTCTCTAAGATAGGCAGGAAATCGAAAACGGAGTGCCTTTACACTACGCATTCTGGTAGAGCACCTACAATGCAAATGATGAGAGAAATAAATTATATTTTACACTATTATTATCAGAAACAAATCTCTATTATTTCAGTGGGCTATTTCCAAGATTTCAAAGGAACTTATATTTTTTTTAAATATTTTCCTCAAAATTATTCCACGAAAACACTTGTCTTTGCAAGATAGCGACGTCCCTTTCTTGCTTGTCTGTGTAAACAAACATCAAGTTCTGTATGCGTTGTAAAATACCTAATTGGCCATCTGGTCCCAAAACAAAATTCTAACTAAAATAGCTAGAGATCTAATCGTCTTTATTAAAGAGGAGTGTCTTCAAGTCCCGCTATGTTCAAATTTTAATATTTCAATATTTTTTTATACACTTTAATCACATTAGGTTAATGTCTATATACTTATGTATCTAATAATACTCCTTCATAAGCCACCCATTTGACAAAACGTAACTACGCTGCCTTCGCAAATGTTGGTATTTTATAATAAGTTTACGTCTTATTCATACACCATAATTACCGCAATTATAGCATATCTTAGTAAAATATAACGTTTGAGAATTTATATCTGACATAGAAATAAACTAGAAAATAACATTACTGGCATTCAAGCTTCATAATTGAAATAATATTAAGCACTAGCGACCTGCTTGCCGCAAGGCTAGCAGCCCGCTTACGAATACACTGGTAACCCACCCGCGGCTTCGCCCGCTTGAACTACACTATTATTTATAGTAAATTAAGTTTTAGTTGTAAGTATTTAATAGTAAAGTAAATAGGATTCGTTTATCATAAATTGTAGACTAGATGTTATTCTGATGTATAAGCTATATTATTGCAAAGTTTCATCTAGATCTGTTCGGTATTTTTCGTGTGAAACCGGAACAAACATATATCTTCACAAATTTCACATTTATAAGATTTATAAGATTATCTTGTAAACTGAATTACTGTCACGAGCCATTCGAGTCATACGACGCGACATCGACTCTCACTCACGTATTTTAAAACAGATATTTTTTAAAATATCCATTTTATTGATATGCTGTAACATGCAAATTTCATCTATATAAAGCGCACAATGTATATAATGTATTTAATTTGGTAAGGGATAACGCTGTGTTGTTTAAAATAGTATTAATTACTCTTTAATTTTTTTTTAAATTTTATAACATTAAGATGTTTACTGTTAGTTATTCTTAAGATATGCATATACCGTCGCGTATTTTTATTTAGAACGATTCCGTCATTGTTTTCGCGTCCGTAGCTGTAACCATTTAAGCAGGGCAGGCACGGCTAAGCTATACAAACAAATTTTAGATTTTTTATAATATTAGTATAGATTCATAGCTTATAGATAAATTAGTTAACTTAATATTGTCTGGAATTGCTGAGGACAATTGTTTGTTCACAGCAGACAAACGGTTACCTCCACTATCCAAGCTCCTCCGTCTGTCTAGGCCAAGTTTGAAATGATCTTACCGAAGTCTTCGAAAGACGTTCTGTGAAGTCATAAAAGTTCTAAATTGAGTTTCCTGCTATACATCTTGCAACTATGTGGGACTTTATTGCACTTTAAATTATATATAATGAAAAGTATCCTAATAGAATATTACGAATCTGATTCTACATTAAAGTGAAAGTTAAATATCTCTATTATATAAATAACGATTAATATTAATGCCCGAGAAGAATAATCGCATTCACCTGAGTGGGAATCGAACCCACAACATTGATAGTCAGATGACGGTCGATTGTCGTTTAAAAACTAACAAATTTGTAACTCTTTATTTGTGACAATGATGCTTTAGAAATAAACTTTAGTGCATATTTTATTTTCAAGGTGAGCTAGTTATCATTTATAAAATTGGAAAAGCATCGATGTGTTAATATCTGTTTACGCTTGTATGGATAAAGAGCGGAAACTAGGACTATTCTGCATATTCTATTCGAGGACTCGGCGGCGCAATTCATGAGTGTCTGAATTTAGTTTCATTTGAGGGAATCTTGTGGTCTAAATCGGAACTAGTATCTAATAGATACATGCCTACATATAGCATGTATATATACCTATGTGTGTATAGAAATGTGTCAGTTAAAATAGGTTTATTCTTTTTAAAATATCATCATGTACTAGTAGCTCACTTATCATACGAGTGGATGAACTACTCCATATAAAATACTTGTTTACAAATATTAAAAGTTCCAAAATGATAGCATCGTAGTCCGTTTAATTATATGTTACATAATATTATTATCAAGTAAATTATAACAAGTGAAAAAAATACGATAGTATAGATAAAGGGGCCATAGCTACTATGGCCCCTTTATCTACTATCTATTTACTATCTATCGATATATCTTTATATCTATCTATTTATACTATCGTATTTACAGAGGCACAACAGCTGACTGTAAACGCGACGGTTGTGGCTTGGAATTATGAATGAGAATGATGTTTTTTCTTTCGTTCTAATAGCAATACAAAGGGCCGCCATTAAAAACGCAATGTCCCGAAAGGCGGCAAGTGGATAAAGAAGCGTCTAGACATTATCATAATCATCTCTCTGCTAAATATAGAATACAGTGTGAAGCTTAATATACAATACCTATATATTATGATATACTAGCTGCACTCGTAACTTTGTTTGCGTGAGAAAGTGAATTGGTAGTTTCAGCCAATTCAATTAAACAGTTGTTTTATAGCAATTTTGTCGTACAATATCCTTGAAATTGATATATTTTTTTATTTATGAACTGATTGAAATAAAACACACTAAATGTTAAGAGAAGATAAGGTTACTAAGAAAAAATGATCAGTTAAGCCGTTGCTGAAATAAACGTGGACAAACGCACAGACAAACAAATAAAATGTCGATTGATAGATTTTATTACATTGATAAACGCTCCCAAGAGTCGTTTTTTTTTAAATATCTTTCACGACACATATCTTACATTTACAGATAAGACAGCAATCTGTTACATTTTTATTACATATATTTTTATTTATATAATTCAGTTTTTAAATTATTTATATGAAAAATATATTTTAATTTGACTTCCTTAGTAACTATTTCCTATATGCATTCACATTTATTTAGATTTTATTAAAATTTAAAATGTGACTACTTTTAAGAATATGTAATTGTATGAATAATGTAATGCTCAATTTGTAAGCAAGAGGACGTTGTTGAAGTGTCCCTATATTTATATGTAGTATGCCTGAACGGCTTTCCAATTCAATTCAAATTCAAATAATTTTATTCAAAATAACAATACATGATTCATATTTTGAACGTCAACAATATTACATAATATATTTATATATACTTATATCAGGCACTATGGACGCCATTTTTGCCCTCAGAACTTTGATGGAGGCTTACAGGGAAAAAAGGAGAGCTCTGCATGTGGCCTTTTTGGACCTGCAGAAGGCCTTTTACTGTGTGCCACGTCAGTGTATCTGGTGGGCATTGCGATCCAATGGGATCCCTGAAGCCTATATTGAGGTTATCAGAGATATGTACAACGACTCCGCTTCAGTGGTTAGGACCGCTGTTGGCGACACCAAGCCCTTCCCGATTACAGTAGGGGTTCACCAGGGCTCAGCTCTTAGTCCGTTCTTATTCAATGTAGTGCTGGCTACTATCTCGGCTCACATCCAATGCCAGCCTCCGTGGCTGATGATGTATGCCGATGACATAGTACTCATCGACGAGAACCGACTGATGCTGGAGCGTAAAGTGAACGCCTGGAAGGGTGCGCTTGAGAACGGTGGTCTCAAACTGAATATGTCGTAGACCGAGTACATGGCTTGCGGGAACCCATACTCGAGCACCATCCATATCGGGCCTGAGCCAGCCGTTAAGTCGGAGAAGTTCAGGTACCTTGGAGCCGTTATGCATGAGTCTGGAGGCATCGCCCACGACATCCATGCCCATATAAACGCTGCCTGGGCCAAATGGTGGGAGGTCACTGGTGTAGTCTGCGATAGCAGAATACCGCCCAAGCTCAAGGGACTGATATACAAGAGCATTATCTGACCGGTTCTTTTATACGGCAGCGAATGTTGGCCAACATTATCTCGGCACTTTCAGGAGCTTCACGTCACGGAGATGAAGATGCTGAGATAGATGTGTGGCGTTACGCGGTCCGACCGCATACGCAACACATTCATTCGAGGTAGTCTTGGGGTCCGTGACGTAGCGGATAAGCTCCAAGAGCGTCGCCTGAGATGGTATGGCCATGTTATGCGCCGATCTGAGAACTATGTCGGAAGGAAGTGCCTTGACATGTCTGTCCATGGAGTTAGACCACCCGGACGCCCAAGGAAGCGATGGCTGGATGTCGTGACACAAGACATGAGAGCCAATAGATTGCCTACTGAGGATGTTAAAGACCGTGCAAAGTAGAGTAGGCTTAGTCGGAAGGCAGACGCCTGGCAAATATATATATATATATATATATATATATATATATATATATATATATATATATATATATATATATATATATATATATATATATATATATATATATATATATATATATATATATATATATATATATATATATATATATATATATATATATATATATATATATATATATATATATATATATATATTTCTCATTTTAAAGCAAACAGATATTTATTAGAAGTAAAATAAATAATAAATAATAATATTAGCAGAGTGGTCTCTTCGCATAAATCTTTTAAACTAAGAAAATTAACAAACGGAAATAACTGCGATACTAACTATTGAAGAATAATAAAGAATGTGAAAAATGAATGTTATATGTATAATATTTACATATTATATTAGAATAAATTTAAGAATAATAAATATGTGTAGTGTAATGTCGTAAACGTGAATTACCCACCCCCTAGTATGATTTTGCTGATATTGCAAGCACCGGCTCTACTTATAATTGTATAATAAATGCAGACGAAGCCTCGAGCGGAATACAAGTTTGGTATGAGAACAATAAAATTGTTACTTTCAGATCTGTTGCTTAATTAATAAAAATATTTATGTTTATTTTTTTTTTGCATTTGGTATGAAATTCGCCACGTAATCAAAATCTACAGGGTTGTGAAATTTGGTTTAAAGGTTAGAATTTACAATTTAAATAAAGGAAAAAATCCAATATAGAAAATTCTTACACATATCCCAGAAAAAAAACCAATAACCAAACCAACTTATACTGTAGTTCATTTCATACAAAAAGAGTGAATACGACTGCAAATTTAAGTATTTTTTTAAGTTGTATTCTCCTCGGAAGAAAACCTATAATCATAAAATTGGTACGGAACCCTTGGTGTGCGAGTACTACTCGCACTTGACTGATATTATAGTTTTTTTACTTCGTTCGGTAACTTTTGGCAGTGCACTATTCATTATTAAATTGACGTTATTTAAAACTACATTCGTATGACTCTACCTAAGTAGAGTCATACGAATGTAGTTCTAAGATATAGTTTCTTATTTTTATGCGTTCCTTAAAAGAGTCCCAATAGACTGGAACGCACAAGTACATATCTATGTAATAATCTATTACAAATTTACCTATACCGTAGTTTAAAACATGTTATTTTACTCTAGAAGCTACAGTTTAAAATTAGTATTGAAATTATGCATATTAAGGTGTGAAGATTCATATTATATAACAAACACCATAAAGAAAGCAATAACTTTTCTCCATGTCTAAACTCAAGACAGTTTCGTATTGGTTACAAAATCATCATGCTCAAATTTAGCAACGATTTTTCAAGTAAAACATGGCTCTCGCATTTCAACGGATTTTGTAAGAACAACATTTGCCGGAACGTAGTTGGTAGCTCGTAGATATGTACATATTATGTGCTAAATAAGTAGCGCGTTCAATGGATTATAGAAAGCGTGCGTGTAGCTCCTGTGACTGCTTTAGTGTTTAATAAAAAACTTAAGAACATTTTCACACAAATACTTTGTAAAGATATTATTGATGCGCCTCTTTGAGAAACTAGTATTAAGACACTATTCTACACTCTCCGCCTGAGTTTAAAGCATCATGTGATGAGAGACGGAATTCAAGGTCACTCTTTGTCTTTCCACAGTGATGAAATTAAATTAATACATGCCTTTAGGGGGACCGAACTCAATCGCATTTACAGTCACACTGTGCCAAAATGGCCTCATTACGTTATTTGAATATAATGCTACTTAAATAAAATACTTTTTAGTCTTTAAAATTCTTAATGTTATATAGTTAAAGAGCGAAAATTATAAACACTAACTACTACTGATTTAAACTTATTACACATGTTAAAAGACACTAATAAAAGTTTATGCCCTCTATTCAGAGACACACATAAACCGTGAAGATAAGATATTCTTAGGTCAATACATGCAATAAGATTTACATTAAACCAATTTCTTTCATTTTATCGCTACGCTTGTCACATTTATAGTGTCGAATAAGAAATTTGAACTTGTTTGTAGAGAAGATTTCTTCGTTTCTTTTTTGTATCTATTCATAGAACGAAAGATACTATAATAATAATAAAATACAGACAGATGCTATATATATATATATATATATATATATATATATATATATATATATATATATATATATATATATATATTAGTTTATTATTTTACATTAATAGACCAACTATATAAAAATGTTATTAAAAATTCACACATCGCATCTACAGCCGTTATGTTACTGTTGGTACTACCATCTGGATTTTAAATTCAATTTCAATTTATTGTTTTGAATGCTACTAGTAGACAAAGTGTCCATTGATTTCGGCCACGTAATGTCTCGAAAATTGGGAGAAAAATGAAGGAAAGCTAAAATTGAAAGCTATATGTGGAGTAAAAGGCTGAAGATTTAAACGCTATCAAAATTGTTGGTATCATCTTATTTAATATTATTATTAAACATGTTTCTCTTCGTTTACTATAATGTGAAAAATATATATATATGTATATATATATATATATATATATATATATATATATATATATATATATATATATATATATATATATATATATATATATATATATATATATATATATATATATATATATATATATATATATATATATATATATATATATATATAAATATACGTTTGTACGTGTATTCAACGATAAATGTACAAAAAGTTACTGGCCATGACATATTTTAAATAAAGATCGCGCGCTTTTAATGGTAATCAGAATGAAATAATTAATTTGTAAATCAAAAAAAACTCGCTTGGGCTGTGTAGTCAGTCAGTCCGACTGGTGTATCAGGAACATAATATTTAAAATATTTTATCCGAATACAATTACAATAATTGTTACCATAATTTGTATCTCGACATTTTCACGTCAATTTTTTGCTACTTGTTTATTTTTGGACGATCTCAACAAGTACTTATATTTTATCTTTAAGTTTTAAAATTTTAATTTTTTATTATAGTGTATAGTGTTTTAGTACACCTACAAATTTTCTAATTTTTTTTTCTTTATTTGTACTATAATTTCAACTTATTGCTATATTTCATATTTCGAGGGAAACATAGGTTTTACACGCGGTGAATTTCTTAGAAATGCCGCCGAAACTAAGCATAAACGTTCGTATCGTTTGATTGTGTTCAAAATATAGATATGTAAGAGTTAATTTTAGTATATAGTCTAAGTTTTATGTTTAATCAATGTAAATCGCTACTCACCTACTATAATTTTTAAGTTACATTAAGATAGATCTTACGGGAAGAGGCTGATTACCCACAACACAGGGAATCCTAGTGTGGGTGTCAGTGCGCAACCTAGTTTAAGTTTTGTGTGAAAGACAATAAAGATTTTTAATTTTAATTTTTTAATTTTATGTGACATAAACCTCAAGTTGGTTGGAGATATCTAAACAAAATTTTGATAAAATAGTCTTGACAAATTTACGTATTTGTTTATCAATTTAAAAAACACAATATTATTTAAATCAATTCATGCTTACATTTGGCCACCCTTCTTGTTTTTTGTGAACTGGATTTAAACGATGTCGATATTCTTGCATGTAATGTAAACTTTAATTGTCTATTATTATAACTAATTATATATATAAATAATTGCCTTAGTAATAAAATATTGTACTTAAGTTGCATGACAATAAGTTCTAACCTTACATAAGCTATAGTCATTACTCGTACATAATATTGTTGTGTAACATGATTTTTTGTGCGAACTATGTCGCGTTTGTAAGGTACTCGGCTTAGGTACCCTTGGTTTCTTATAAATTTATATCAATTATATATAATTGATATAAAAATAATAAAAATAAAAATAAGAAAAAATATATATAATAAAAATATTTTTTTTCTTATTATTTTTCCTTAATATTACACCTAAAAATATACAATTTCATTTGCAATATTTAACCTTTAACCAAGTGCTTTTTTAACTTGACTGAAGTCGAAAATAGTATAATTATAATTAAAATTTTCCAGAATCTCGACTCTTCAGCTCAAACAACAATTTGACTTCTATAATGGCAAGTTTTTATTTGGTTCGGTATCCAAATATAAATTATTATATATGCAACATAAATAAACAATAAGTACTGTATTTGCTTTAGTATTTGCTTGCTTGACATGAACATGACCTAAACTTGTCATATATGTACAATTTCAATTTACCCACTTGAATTCACTTTATTTTATAACCAACCAACCAACCAACCTTCTAGTCTAATATTTGTTTAACAATTTATTTATTCTGATATCTAAATATATTAATAAGCTACATAATGTCTAACTCAAAATAAAATTACAATTAAACCTTTTTGTTAAAATATTCTAGAGCCAATATTTACTTGAAATTCTAATTGAATTTTCGAAAGGATATTGGTCTACTGTAGAGCAATTAAAAGGAATTACCTTTTAATTGCTCTACAGTAGACTTAAACCAGTCCAGTCAGAATAACAGATATTCCAGAAGCTATTACCTGTTCAAGAAATATTGCCATTAATATTATAAAATTAGACCAAGATTTTTATGTAATTACATAATGTTTATCGATTTTTTTTAATGTCATAATATTTATGGAATTCAAATAGGATGGGAAAGCGTCTGACTGTAGACGTGAATGTGAATTCAATTACCTCTCAAAAAGTATGAGTGGGAAGCGAAGAGCAGAATATCTTAACACTGTTATTTTTGTTTACCCTGCTACATGCGGAACAGAGCGTTAAGCTAGAACAATATTTACTTTTCTAAGAGGTGCGGATTCAAATCCCGCTACGTAAATTTTTTTTATAGATTTTGGGATGTTTTCTAAATATACTTTTTTTGTAATTCGTAAGATATTTAAATATTAAATAAATTTCAACTTAAACAACATTAGTAACATTAATATATTCAGTAATATTCTATTCACTATTCACTATTTGAGAACGGGGGTCTTAAGCTGAATGTGTCAAAGACCGAGTACATGGCTTGCGAGAACCCGGACTCGAGCACCATCCACATCGGACCTAGGCCAGCCGTTAAGTCGGAGAAGTTCAGGTACTTTAGATCCATTATGCACGAGTCCGGAGGCATCGTTGGCCACGTTTTGCGCCGGCCTTTAAACTACGTCGGTAGAAAATGCCTTGATATGTCTGTCCCTGGGGTAAGACCCCCCGGGCGCCCAAGGAAGCGATGGCTGGACGTCGTAATGCATGACATGAGAGCCAATAGACTAACCACTGAGGATACTCAAGACCGTGCAAAGTGGAGTCGATTAAGTAGGAAAGCAGACCCTGGCAATGGGCCGGGATAATGCTAAGTAGAAGAAGAAGAAGAAGAAAGATAAATCAATAATTTTAGGGTTCAGTACGTCAATAGAAAAATATAAGCCTTATAGGATCACTTAGTCGTCCGTATGTACGTATGACAAGATAAATATTCTCAAGAACACGTGGAGGTAACTTTGAATGGGTGAAAAAATTAAACTTGTAAATCAACGCAATCAAAACGTATGAGCAAGTTAGTGCTTCGTTTTTAACCGATATATTGTATTTGATTGCAGTTGAGACACAAAGAATATTCTTGAATCGTGATAATAAGTTCGTTTACGCTCCAGTTACCGAGCTCGAGTAATACTTAAACTACAATATGTTTAGCTTGAAACCAATGCAAGTCGCCTTTTAGATTCTTTCTAAGGTATTCAATTTTTTTCTCTCTATTATTCAGGGAGGGTAAGGAGAGAAAATTTTGTAACAAACACTACGTTTCCGCTCAAATTTTAGAGAATCCGTGCTTAGTGATGACATACTTACTTTGTCTAACCAGAGTGGGGAAGTAAATAAAATAATTAATACTTCCGAGTAAGGATAGATAGAACCCACGACCACTACTCTACATGATGATGATAATATTATTTTTAACTAAGCTGCTTCTTTCTAATTTTAGCTTTGATATATTTTATATTCAATATTGAGAGTTTGGAATCGTTTTACTTATTCTTTTTTACTGGCCAGTAATTTTACTTGCTATTTATGGAAGATCTGTACACAAATTAACTGTTTCATTATAATGTACACCTGCAATGTAGTACAGTTAGTCAGTCAGTACTCAGTATAGTATAGTGCAGTTATTTTTGTTCAGTTTAAAGTAATTTTCGAAACAAAATTTAATGTACTTAAGGTCAGCAAGTGATGCGCTTATCGATATAAATTTTCACCGATAACCTTTTAAAGTACAGATAAAAAACGTTTACAAATACTATCCTTGTCATACTCCAAAGGGATGCCGCAATCTTCACAATAATATATTAAAGTCCGTTTACAAGCCGTATTAACCTTCGTATAATTTATTATATTTAAAATTTTAACAGGTTCAATTATGTACATACATTGGTACGTACCATAAAACGGTACATGGCCTTTATTTCATCGTATTTCTTTTTTTATTATTTTACGCATCTCTCGTCATCAGCTTACCTACTAGATATACTAGTGAAGCTAAAATTTCCAAGTACACACTTCATTCCCCACCTCCCGATATCTAACAGACAATATTAACGAACTGAAATAGAGAACATAATTTGATTATAAACGCTATGATTTTGATTAATTCCTTAATTAATTTAAGATAAAGAGGATTAATAATAATACTTTATTGCACAAAAAAAATATATATATACAACTTCACAAACAGAATTATATGTGTATATTATGTGCAATGGCGGCCTTATCGCTGAAAGTGATCTCTTCCAGGCAACCATTATGATTAATATTCATATGGAATCAGTAGCACAAGTGCAGAAAGGTGCAAAAAGTATTACATTACGACTATAAATACATTTTAGGTATTATATATAAATATACTAAACAATTAATTATATAGATATACATACATACACATACCTATATATACACATAGATACACAAACATATATAAATAAATAAATAAATATTATCTTTAAGATATCTAATAAGACATAACATAACACATAACGAATTGGGGCGGGAATGGAGAACGAAACGTCTCGACACCAGCTGGAAGTTAGATCTCGAGTTTATTCAACTATGCCATGATAACTGTGCCATTACCTTGTAATGATAACGATAATCTCAAAAATTAGGATTTACGTGAATTACGTATGTTCAAATAGATTTTACCATTAAAATAATCTACCAATATTATAATATTGATAATTTATTGGTAAAATAACATTTACGAACTGAAAACTGACTTTGGGTCAGTAAGCTGACTTTGATGCCTGTGATGTGATGCTATAAATTAAACATGAAAATAAATAGTGAAATAATTTCATTTAAAATATGCTAATCTAATACTATAATAAACCTATTCGAATTTAACATAGACAATTATTGTATTCATTATTTCCAATTTAGTATGAAAGCTTACTTAATTTGTGATGATATTCTTGCTGGCATAGTTTTAACCTGAAATAATTTACCTAATAAATAAACATATTAATCATTATTTTTAAGGCTAGGCCTTTTAAAAACACATAATTAACTATAAATCTTTTAATTAAATTAAAACTATCTTTCATTCTACGTAAATTTCATTCGAAACAAGTTTAATAGGGTATTGAACTCCTAAGCGATTGCTCAGTTGCATCGATAACTGGTTAAAACGAAGCCGTATGCAATCGTAGAGGCCGCTTGTTGAAATTTGACTTTCTCGTCATACTATCACAAAGGGCTATCACGTTTGTTCTTTAAAAACAGTTCCAAGCTCAATTATTTCTTCAAATGAGAACAATTGATGTATTTACGAAGGATGAAAAATATATAATCGTACTATTTCCTAACAATGGAAGCCTGATTGTGTTTAAAGTTATGCTTTTCTATTCCAATTAGTCCAAGGCAGCTAATACAAGGTAGCTTATAAGAAGGGCTCACAGCAATCAAGTATTTCAAATTTTATTGCTAATTATTGTCATTTATTCGTATGAATTTTCTAATGTTAAAATAACTTGTCTTGTCAAATCAGGGATTCTTTCCCTCGAGTGGACATCGAACCCACAATCACCGTATACAGCGAGAGGTAGTCATAAACAATAAATCGACTTCTATTACAAAAAATATTAACAAAAATTATTCCAAAAATCTGAATTTTAATCAAAAATCTGCAATAATTCTAGCTTTAATTCTTAACTAACAAATAAGCGTACATATGTACCAATACATGTGCGTATTGTAATTCAATGAATACATGCGTGCAACCGTAGAGGCCGGCTAGGTATAATAGAAACGTCATATTAACACTTTCTAACGTTACGTATACAGTGGTCCGGAAGGTCTGTCCTTGAGACTTAGGGCCGGTTCTTGCTTCTATTTTATGTAACAAGTGGCATGTTAGATTAGCATTGACTTTATCTTATTTTGTTTTTTTTTCACTTACAACTTGCTAGTCGAAGAACACAGATACAATCAAAGAAAGTACAAATAAAATTCACCTTAATGTGGCCTTATTCAACATTAAGTCCATAACAAGCCTTAAAGTGTTATAAAGGAAAGAAAAATATTTAAAAAATGTGTAAAAACTCGAACCCGTGCCCCTTGCTAAGGCGCGATTTCAAGTTGGATACGTTAAAATTTTTATACGTTTCTAAACATTTTATTGGTCCACAAGAGTATGTGCTAAAAATCTTATTTAGCCAATCGGAGTAATAATATTCTTTACGATTTAAATCCACGCCGTTATAATGATTGAGATCAAATAATCGATATGGCCTATATATACATTTTACCTGCTTTTACCTTCGGCTTCGTCCCCGTCGTCAAATGAATTCTAAATTGCGGAGGTAGCTCTGACCGTAGAAGCAGTGGGTTTCATTGAAACTCCTGATGTGATGTAATAGCCTATAACTGTCCTCGTTAAATGGACTATCCAACATGACAATATATTTTTATTTAAATAAATAATTTATTGCTTTGAATAAACTGGTTTTAATAAAAAAAATTATACAAAAGTAGTTCCTGAGATTAGAGCGTTCAACCAAACAACCCTTTCAGCTTTATAACAGTAGAGATATGCCATATGCGTAAATAAAAAAAAAATCGGTCAAGTGCGAGTAGTACTGCGTATTCTGTACCTATTTCTTGATTGTAGATATTCCGTGTTATTTATGAAAAAAAATTGGCATTTTGAATCAACAGAAATACGTAATTTATATTTATTAAAGTTTCAGCTTTATAACTATCACACTCTATGAAATACAGCCTGGTGATAGACAGACAGACGGCGGAAGCTTATTAAGAGGTCTCGTTTTTACCTTTTAGATACGGAACCCTAATAATTTTATAACAGCCAAATGCAACAATAACAAACGATTTTCCTAACCTACTTGTGCGATTAACAGTTAAATCACTTAATATTTACACATTACTTTATTTTTTTAAATTGCAATTAATTAATCTTTTTCAGGTACTTGAATGCTTTATCGGTTGTACAACGGTGATAAATTACGCTACAACGGGGCATAGAGGCTGGTGTTTATAAGATGCACTCGTGAGTAACTAACGGTAAGATTTAATGGAAGCAGAACAACAAAATCCTCCCAATTTGAAGGAGACCAGCGGTATATAACAAAAAGTTTTGGAATTTTACCGAGCTGGGTAAAACCCGGCGGTGCTCTAGCTCTTTGTAAATGTGAATTTTATATGAAAAACAGACGCAATTTTATACATATTGCAGATTGTGTTGCTACATTTACGAGTACACTGTACGTTGTTACGTAGCTTGAAGAATCCAATACTGCAACATGTGTTATAATAATATATGTATATATTATATGGATATATTAATTAAATAAGTTATAAAATTCTATTATATATATCATTAAGATAACTTGTATATGGCTTTGTATTAAAATATATTTAAATGAAAATTTACTTACAAATGCCTGGCGGTTATGATACAATAACACGCACCTCATTACCTACTGATATACCTATACCGCTACAGGTAATTTATAATGTTCTGCAATATTTATAATTATATTGTTAATATGGCTATAATATAATTTTGCATTAAAATATGAACCCTAAGGCGTTATATAACTGTTGTTTATCGCAATGCAACTAAGAAACTTTATTCTCTTAGCTATATGAAAATATAGCAAAATCACGCAGATTTTGTCTATTTTTTTATTTATCTTTTATATTGTATCTACAATTGATGATTGTAAGTATTGTTGTAAATTAAAACTGATGATAAATAAAAATTAAATTAAATATAGTTGATATTATATGTGTGATGTAACTCGTAAGTGAATATATAATTTACCAATCGCACTTAACTAAAACAAGTCAAGTCTTATATTTTGCAGTAACAGAAACCTCTATAAAGAAGCACTGTTATTTAATGTTAATTAGTGCTAATATATTATATGAAAATCAGATCATATGTGGAAAACATATACAAATTTTATTTTGTTTGTATAAAACAACAAAATTGTAATATTAATATTGTAAATCCCAAATCAAGCCTTCCAAGCCGCTGGTTCACCTTTATACTCTATCGATGATTCAAAAATGCTTGCAGCAATCTATTTGAATAAAGAATATTTTAATATAGAGTTTACATTTATGTTTCGACAATTTCGGGACAAAGCTTTCGAGTCAAATCTAATCAAAATCAAAATAATCGAATGTACAATCACATATATTTATTTATTTTCTAGCTTCTATTTACTATACACACTATTATTTTTCGTGTTAAATATTACAATGTATCAAAATTAATATATAATGAATATTGTAAATATTATTGTACATATCTAAATAAATTATTTAAGATGTACAGATTTTTGTCATTTTTTTTTCATATAACAGATACATTCTGTTGTGAACATCGTGCAGTGTGGCAGCGTCTAGCTGTAAACGAGATTATTGTGCGAAACTCTCAGAGGAATTAATTACTTACATTTCCCAGCTCTTGCATGAGAAATATGCCATAGATATATATTTAATTTGACTTTAAATTCTACGTCTACCTCGCTATATTTGGGATTAACTATAATCACTTAGCTCAAAAAAATATGTACACCATATATCTATATGTACTTAGTTTTGTTACACGCAGATTTCATTATATGACGGTACATACATATACAGTCTGACTGTGGGTTAGGGTTCGATTCATACTCGATGGAATGATTTTTTTTGTTTCCTCGCTCTGGTAACAAGATCAAGCGCAGCGTTGAGTTCCGCCACTCAACGCGCAATCTCTCAGATTCTCAGATCTAGGCGGATAGTGAGGAACGGTATGTCTTAACTCTAGATTCCCTCTCTCTACCTTGCTAAATAATCGTGAAACTATATAACATTGAACGAAATTTGTACGCAAACAACAAGCAATATCTCGAAAATTGGGCGGGAATTTGGGAAGTTCTGTATATGAGTAATAATAATTATTTTTTAAAATATTGTAATTTTTTTAGTATTATTGAGTGTATGCCATTTGTAAAGCTTTAAAATAACTTCATAAATTATTGTCAGTCAGTCAGGTTAGTATATATACTTTTATATGTTTAAATTTTTTATGTAATAAATAAATAAATAATAAGATGTTTTGTAAAAAATATTTTTTCAATAAAATATTATAATAATATACGTTATTGTTTCATTTTAAGCGTTTTTAATAATATTTTAGTATATATTAAGATTGCATTACTGCATTAAAATGCAGTCTAATTTAATATTAGAAAAAGACTTAATCAATAAAATTTATCTCACAATAACAATGATAATTATTTCAACCATTTCGGGACAAAGTTCATAATGTTAATTTTGTACATACGCAAAAGATTCAGACGCAAGAAATTTCGTCTATGACCTCTATCATTTATCTCAATGTTAATGTATTCATTGATCAATAATTTCCAGAAGCTCTTTTAATATCAGTTAATCGTTTGTCTGCCAAGTTCCTTATTCTGAGTAATGCTTAAAAGTATCAAGCAAAGAGCTATTATAATATTATAATATTATTTATATTTTTCTCTTTCATTTATAGGTACATCTACCATCATGAAATTGCTAGAGAACTCTCGTTGCTCAAGTCCAACTCACACTTGACCAGTTTTATTGGATGTGATAAATTTTATTTTTTCTGTTGTGATAAAAGCGTCGACTAAGCAGATGGTTCAATAGTAAAAGACTTAAGTTTTACGTACAATTAGTTATTAGTGGATTAAAATTAGATTAGTAGATATTGAAATAATAACTTTGTCCCACTCTTTGGCACTTGAGACTTTGCTCGAATATTATAGAAGGTATTTTTTTTTTAATTTTGTATAATAAATATTCTCCTATGATTTGGTCTTGATTCTTAAGTAAGTTGTCAATTTTATTTTTATTCCAGAAATTTCTCATTTTAAAGGGTTACGGAGTTAAAATTTGTATGAATCAAAATAAATGTAGTCTAATTAAGCTTAAAATTTGTAGTGAATAGCTGATCTTCTGAATCTTTTTTCTAAAACTTCGAATTCGTAAAGTATAAAATATTAAAAAGTTGGAGATGCCGGGGATCGAACCCGGGGCCTTTCACATGCAAAGCGAACGCTCTACCACTGAGCTACATCCCCACATAAGCATTTTGTGTATTTATTGACTTTATTTGATTTTTGTATAATATTAAAATCATAAAATTCAATTCGCTTCAGAGAATAAATTATATAATAAACTTTATTAAGTAAGAAAAATATTTGAAATCATACTACATGTATAAAAGTAATTATAATTATAATAATAAAGCCTTTTATTTAATGTGAGAATTAGGGTATACTGTTGAGTTTTAAGTTTAAAAATATTTCATAACCCTAATTTCGGTGTGCCTCTTGGCATAGGCCTCCTCCAGCACTCTCCATTGCTTTCGGTCTTCAGCCACTCTGGTCGATAATAATAGTGGCCCCAAAGTTAGACAGATCTCGTCTTTTGCTATTTAACATGTGACCCGTCCAGCTCCACTTCATATGCTCTATTCGTGTCACTGTCTGTAAGTGTTGTATTTTTGCCTTTTTTCAAAGTTTATAATTTATCGCTCAATCTTGCTCCTAGCATACACCTTTCCATTGCCCATTCAAAATTATAAATTTCGCTGGTTTTACTCTTTGTTCTTTTGTAAGAGGTCATGTTTAGTACCCATAGACAAGAAAGAATGCAAGTGTCACAGGTCTTTCTTTTGATATTTGTGCTTATGTCTTTGCTTTTCATTATTTCTTTTAAGGACCAGTACTTTTACCATCCAGAAGCAATTCTTTTATTGATTTCCTTGGTCATTAAATCCACAGGAGAGATGACTTTCCTAAGTAGACATAGTCGCTTACATATTCTCGTTTTTCTATGCTAACCTCTGTGGAGTCGGTCATCAGTTTTGTTTTGCGTACATTCATTATGCTAGGTGCCAGTTGTGTGGCTGAATACACTTGTACGATAGTCCACGGCTTTTTGTATCCGGGCAGGTGGCTATTGAATATCGCTAATCTTTCAGGTATTTCTTTAAACTTTCGTATGCAGCTTTTCAATGTCTTTTTGATGTGCGAGCCCACTCCTTTATGGCCTGCTGTTTCTCCCTTTTGAAACAAAATAAAATCTTTATATTCAACTACTTTTCTCCCATTCTTTTCATTTTTAGTGCTTTTTCCAACTCTAGTAGGTGATCCTGATTCCTTAATGTTCTTGTGCTAAGAGTTATTTCTCCTAGTTTTTTTTTCACTAAAGGGTTTAGGTCTAGTGCTCCCGCGGTGACCAGTCATATTGGGAGACATGATTGTGTTATTTGGGAGAATTTGGTTATTTTTATTTGGTAGTTGTCTTGGTTCCGACTATTGCCGTCTATTATTAGTTTTTTCATAGTTCCGATAGTAACACTGATCTTCCACGCCTCCCATAATTTAGAATACAAGGTTCCAGAATCTCTTTACTAGTTTTAGGTGTCTCCTTTGTTGTTTTATTTTGAGAGTTTATTGTCCTTTGGGACAGCTTGGTTAGAGAGCCAGATTTCTCCCTATTTCTTTTATCACGATTGCTAGGAGGTTGCGAGGGTGTTTTACTTATTATTTTGTAATATTTCAGATATACTTCATTGCTTTTTTCTTCTATTCTTCAACCTGCTGTTGCAACTGCCTGCGTTTTGCTAGTACTTCCTTGGAATCAACTTCTTTTATGTAAATTGCTACTGGAAAACTTACCTTATTTTTCATTAATAGGTACTTTTTCCACTTCTTTTTGATTTTTGGTGTTGTTTTTCTATCTAAATTACTGGACTAGTGACTTTCCACGTCAGGAGATCAGCCATGCCGTGCCTTTGCCCGTCTCTATTATTAGTTATTTCATGTAATCTACCAGTTCACATACGCCTTTGCCTATTTCATCAATTCCAAAGAAAATCAGATTGTTTTTTCGCATTTCCTTGTCTATTTTTGTAACTGTTGTTTCAATTACGTAACTTTGGCTCTTAGCATATAATTGTCTTCCACTATAGTTTAATCTTATCATGTTATGGCTTTTGTGACTTTGTGATGAGAAATAACAATAACTACCCCCTAATTATATATTAAGATATAATAGGGGTAGTTGTTGTTATTTCTCATCGAGTTTCAATACTTCTTCTTCTTCTTCTCTTTATATATGGCGTGTCGAGCGTGCTATTGAAGCACAATTCACTTCGCCAATGTCACGTTGCATGGAGAACACACAAAGGAGAGTGTACAGTAAAAAAGAGATAATATTACACTATAGAAGAATGCATGTTTAAAAGAGATCCGGTTTTTAATCCATGACCTATAACAAAATTTACCGATTCAATATCTGCAGCGCCATAGTTTTGTCCATTAATTTGAAAATATTTGTCAAATGTCAATTGACGTATGACGTTTTGTTAGTAGCGCTGAGCCCTAGTTTTTTTTGGTAATTATTGTCCATACAGTTCTTTGAATGACATTTTTAAGTTATAATTTAGGCTTATTTTTTATGCATTTTTATTTATACGACGTATTAGCTTGAGATTTTTCAGTAGAAGTGAACTTTACATGATTCTTAAGCTATTTTTTTGTTTATAATTACTTTAAATGGTACTTTATAATACTTTATATACGCGAAAAATATACTTAAATAAATAAAAAAGTTCTTAACTATACACTTTATTATGTATGTATAATATGGCATTTATTTAGAATTTCAAAAATGTTGTTCTTATATAGCATTTATCTTTCGCATTTAAGTCCCGAGGACCAATTAAACAAATTGTTGATGTTTTAATAAAATTTCCAATAATAAATCTACTACGATTTATTAAAGTTATTAGAAGTCATTTGTTTTTGCTGTCTTAAAAGCATAAGCGATAAGAAAATGTTATGTTCCACATTTAAATTTTTCTGTAATATATTCTTTATTTATTTATATATTTCATATATATAACAATTTCATATATAGAACACGAAGGGTTCTGTACTATTATCTATAGAAACGGCAACGACAATTTTATTATGTATTTAATATTTGTTGTTACAGTGGCAACAGTGATACATAACCTGAGAAAATTTCAACTATCTAACTATCACAGTATATGTGATATATAACCTGGTGACAGACGGACAGAGAGATGGATGGACGGAATGCGGAGTAGCGTCCTGTTTTGCCTTTTTATGAACCGATCTCTAAGAAGCGATTATTTATATTATTAGTAAATCTTCACACTTTGACACAGAGAGCCTAGGGCCAAGATATTCCTTCTCGATACGAGAAATTGTGTGTTATTGATAGAATGCAACGGCGGAATGTTCTACCAGAGAAGGGAACAAAATAAAAAGAAAATAATTCAGTATATTTCTACAACCATCACGCTTAAGGTCTAGACAGTCCTAGTGCAACGACGGTCTCGATTATAAAATTAACAGCAAATAAGTAACCTAACGACTGCCTACCATAACATGCAACTTATTATTAGTCGTACGGAAGTTCTTGGAAAATTACACTTGTTATACCGTAAAAACCAATTAGTTACGCTTATTGGGAGAATATTTTCAATGAATCAACCATACACACCTATATATTATTTGTTTATTTGACTTAAATGTGTATAATAGTTTTGTATGTAGTTATATAGTAAAAAAGTTCTAAGCTATTTATTTAGTTATTAGCGTTCTTACCCTATACCATGCGGATAAAACTCGCTATTAAAATATAAATACAATATTATATATATGTAAATAATTAGTTTGTAATTAAGTTCATGTTTCCGCTAAATTGTAATCGTCTTGAAACAACATTCATGTCGTTACATTTTTACTTTATTGTATTTGTACATTTTTATAAAATGATTTAAATCTCATCTTTATTGTTGACTATAAGGTGTAATTCAAGTAATAAAAACATTTGTCACAAATAGAGTCAAATATTTATTGTCAAAAAAAAAATCTATATATATATATATATATATATATATATATATATATATATATATATATATATATATATATATATATATATATATATATATATATATATATATATATATATATATATATATATATATATATATATATATATATCTGTCATACTGTTTGTCTGTGCTTGTCTTCGGAACAGTTGAATCGATGTTTACTGAATCTCTCTCACTGGATGATAGAGGAGGTTGTGGAGCAACATAATTCTGGTGGGATTAGGATTTACATAGGAACAACGCTTACCAGGTGGAAGTTCTTTTCGCCCAGAAATACCATTGCATATAAAACGCTTATTTTTATTTATATACATATATTTTTCATTATTTTTCATAGACAAAGTGTGTATGTACAATATATTAATTTAAATCCGAGAACGTCGATCAAGCGAGCCAAGCCGCGAACTGGTAACTATTTACTAATAAAAACCGCTCAAGTGTGCTATGTGAGCACGCCAATATCAATTTCATTGTAGGTCAACAGGAAATACAACTTTAAAGTTGACAAACTTAAATGTGCACTCATTTTATACGAAATTAGTTCATTTTGTAGTTAACATTATAAATTAATTATAGTTTTGCTTACTTATAAATATATTTACATCACGGGAAATCACAACACTATATTTATGTGATATGTTGAAAGTTATAAATTTTAATTTTTTGGAGTTTTTCCTTCACTATAAATGTCATTTAGTCAGTTCAGTCAGTTCTGTATTAGTTTAGCTTTGATATTATATAAAAGTATTTACGTTTTTAAATTTAATGCGCAGCGTCGATTTCCACTCGGAGAGAACGAATTATTTTATCGCCTCGTCTCCTTTATTATTATTATTATTATGTTACCTCCTCTGGTAACATGACAAGGCGTTGAGTTCCGCCACTCAACACGCAATGTCGCAAAATTAGGCGGAAAGTCTAATCTTCTCACTAGAGACTCTTAGCACTAGATTCCCTCTTTTGCCCAACTTGCTATACCTTTGCGGGACATAGTATGAAACTGTATAACATTGAACATAATTTCTGCGACTTTATAAAAAAAAATAATTCCTTTATTATTAGTCAATGGAAAATACCTCGATAGTCATAACTAAGTCTCACTAAAAACAGCCTTAATTCATATATACTTAGTTGCACTTAGTTGTTGTGTTGTTAGTTGCACTTATATACTTATATTGTATCAATTGCACCATCTTTATAAAATAAGTTGAACATTTATGTATTTAAAATAGAACAAAGTACAAAATTTAATTAGAGAAATTAAACCAGATATACCTATAGGACGTTTTATTTGTAATTATAATTTATAATTATAAATATTATAATTATAATTTATATTTATAATTATCGCCAATGACGGAATAAAACTTCAAGCAAATATGAACTATAATTTTAGATTGAACAACATAGGGTGTTGTTCGATCTAAAATTATAATTGCATGGCGTCTTAAGTAATACTGCTTTCCGCTTCCGATTTATGATGCAGAGTAAACGTTCAGAATTTCTTCAGAATTTCAGAAGTTCAGCTTTTTAAGACAGCAAAAACAAATCTCTTGAGATTAAATCGAGGCTTCTCGCTACCGGAAGGTACGTCTACATTGTTAGTTGCACTGATGTTATTACTTAATTAAGTCTGTTGTAAAAGTTTCACAGAATTTCATTTCGGAAATTTTCAACTCATAGAAAATTACATATATTAAGATACTTTATTATTCCAATGTGTTTATTTGTATTATATTAAATTATTAAATCTACTAAAGTTTTTCATCACATTTTATTATTATCAAGCGTCCTATAATTTATTATCTATCTCGCGTGTAGTAGGGCAGACAGAATACACTCAATTGGAATTCGAGATATTGTATACTAAGTGGCGGAATTCAATTCAATTCCATTTCATTTACAGTCAAACACTGTCCCTGTGTGCTAAAATGCTTAATAAATAATAAATTCTAAATTTAATAATCTACCTCTCAAACTTCGAAACTCCGCAATGCTGCGATAACTTTAACAAGAACAGAAAATATAGCTTTTCTAAAAGTACAAGCAGAAAAGATGATTTCTTCATTCAAAATACACTATGTTCGAAACTTTCATTTATTCTACACTTTTAAATGATATTTTAAAAAGTATTCACATTTAACGTGAGTATTGTATGTTTTACTTTTTGTGCACGTCATACGAAATGTCCCATATATCAACACTCATTACACTGAAGGCTACTTACTGTGAATCAGTCCCCGCCTTCATTGGAATTGGGAATGGCCGCATAAATACTCATCGTTTTTATTTTAACTGTATAGTAATTTAAAGTCTTTATACAAAATCAAGGCTTAAATATGACATTTTTATGTGTATGTATGCCACATTGTAAAGGACTTGTAGTTTCATATTTAAAAAAAAAACTCTTTTTATAGATTTTTTTGTGGTTATGTAAAAACCATATTTTAAGTTCCTAGTTTCCGCCCGTTATGGCAACGTAAGCTATAGAATGCAATTTCGTTCACAATAAAATCTCGTTTTCCTTACTCATTTATCTAATTATATATATATATATATATATATATATATATATATATATATATATATATATATATATATATATATATATATATATATATATATATATATATATATATATATATATATATATATATATATATATATATATATATATATATATATATATATATATATATATATATATATATATATATATATATATATATATATATATATATATATAATTTTCAGGTTTCTTCGCTGAGTAAATTCTCCTGTATGTTGTCTGTTAGTCACTGAATAACGAAAGTGTTAGTTTATATATATATATATATATATATATATATATATATATATATATATATATATATATATATATATATATATATTATATATATAATTATATATATATATATATATATATATATATATATATATATATATATATATATATATATATATATATATATATATATATATATATATATATATATATATATATATATATATATATACCTTTTTTATTAATTATAAAATAACTTACACAGTCATAAGATTCACTCGTACTCTTCAGATACGTGCAGTCATATAACAATAACTAATTAAAAATAATAGTACCTACTTTTATAATAGATTATTAATTGCGTACTTTATATTTATAGTCGTTCCAGTTCATAAAGAAAAATAAAATTTATACAACTTTTTTAATAAGTGAAATATAATAAAATAAATATATATAATTAATATATATAATTAAATTACTTAACTAATGTATATTAAGCTTAACATTGTTATTTTTTTAAATAAATTTTTGTAATACATATAGTTAACACATATAGTTAGTTACATGACATTTCTTACATCATAATCAACTATATGGGTACAATTCCGACTTGTGGGGATTAATTTTCACTTTGTCAGTCTGTTAAGAAAACAAAGTGAAATTAGGAAAAATTAGGATCCATCTGTCTGTCTAAAAAGGTAAAAAGGTAAAAGGTAAAAGCTAATATCATCAAGTACCTGAAAAGAAAGAAAGAATTTAAGCGCGGCGTTGAGTTCCACCACTCACCGGGCAGTCTCGAATTCGGGCGGAAAGCGCCCAATGCCTATTCTGCTACATACTTGCATAAAACCTTGAACTAAACATAAATAAATTTATTATCTTTGTTTTGAAATAATTAATTATCATTTAACTTTCCTCAGAATTGATACAACATGGCATATAGTGTGCCTCTTGATCTTGAGTTTTGGAGCATCTGTAATAAAAAGTAAATACATATATGTTAGAGTAAATGTAAAGCAATTTATTATTCTAGTATAGTCATAAACAATAATAACATAGATAATATTTCACGTTTACAAACAAAACGAGGACAATCAACTTTCTGATTATAATAAACTGGGTAAATGGAATAAATAATTCAAACATCAAAACAAATTAGATACCTATCTGTTTCCGCGAAACTTAACAATCGTAATATTGAGAATTATAGTAGCTGAAACAAAGTCTAGTATTCGCTGGGTGCGAAGTAGGATGTGGAGAACACGGATCGACCGCAGCGCGCACCGCGGCTAAAACGGAAACTCTGTCGGACAAAATATCACTTTTTAAATTACACAAATATTGAAAATATACAAAACCTCTGCATTATTAATGTCATCACAGTTATAAAAGATTGTCTGCAATATGTATGAAATGCGTTATTCGATTATATTTGTTTAAAGTGTGTGTTTCTGTAAAGTCAGCCATAAAAAAAACTCGTGTATATTACCTTAAATTTACTGATTGTGGCATTTTAGACTGAAAATAAATAAAATCAACAGTATTAACGACACCTTAGGTTTACATAATCGAATAAAATCTCAGTAGAATACGCTATTTCAATAAAATTAATGTTTTTTTACTTACTGATCGTACTAAATGCCAAGTATTTGACATTTCAATGTCCGACATAATTGTAACCGCTAGTTGGCGCTACCATCGTGCACCTAGCGAATACAAAGTAATTTTGATATATCCTTTAAAATTTACATAATCGTGCCAAGTAAATACATTTTTTTTATAATTTAGGTGAGTTCGCAAACAGAATTTCATTATTCAATATATCAATAGGTATTTGTAATATTCGGCTCTAAAAGAAATTGGTAATTCGACAGTTGTCAAGTAGGTATGGTGGTTAAAGTCCCGTTTGAAGTTTGGTTTGAAAAATAATGGTTATGTAACCAACAAAATATTTAATGGAAATGTATAAAGAAGGTATATAAGCCTCTACAGTTTATATGATTTTTTCGCTTACATTTTACGCCTTGAAAAGTTTATTGGAAACTTTATGCAAAATTAGTTTGCGCTTCCGAGGTTAGTGTAATCTAATCATTATAGTAATCAAATATTGCGCCAAACTACTACTTATAACGGCATTATGTACCTACATAGATTTTTATTAAATTATGGTCTGCAATTGATCTATCGAGTCAATAGCGGAACAGTGTGACAATGTATTACATTCCCCACTTGGATCTTATTACTAGAGCGAATCGAACCTGCAATCGTCTCGTTTACAGTCGAACGTCCTGCCACTGCGCCACTGCCGATGGCCCCAAAAATAATTTCTTTGGACATTTATAAATGGTAGATGTAATAGTCCAAAATCCATTCATCCATCCACTTACCCTTGAAATTGGACCAGTTATTTGAAATATATCTCTGTCTGCCGCAACGACTGTCGTTGATGTTCGATCGACAATCAGGGCCGACTTCACTTGTCTTCCGGGGAACGAAGAAGCTAATTGGCATACCTGTCAACTTTTAACTGAAGTAAGTAATTAAGCTGCTATTTGCTATTTGCTATTATTAATAGCATGATAGACTTAAAAATATCTATTATAATAATTATGTAAGTAAAACATTTAATTTTAAACAAAATTATGTTTAACGTTTTGTGTGTGCGTGTGTGTGTGTGTGTGTGTGTGTGTGTGTGTGTGTGTTTGTGTATAAGTCAATCTAGAGTTGTCTAAAGCAGTTTATAGGTTTTTCTATAAGTATAGCAATTATTTATATTTTCAGGTTCGTACTTGTTCGTACATTTCGTTTAAAATTAAAAAGTCAACATTTGAGATAAGTGGTTTTGATATTCTAATACATATAATAGTAATAGATTTAAGTTTAATAAGATTTTATGTATTTTATTTTTATTGTTAAGATATAGTAGTATTGAATTCTTTTAGCGTTTAACTTCTAGACTTTCAAGATATCAACGTTTTCCACCCGACTTCAATATTTTGCGTTATAGGTAGCAAATTAATTTGATACGGAACCCTTCCTTTTGGACTTAAGTTGGACTCACACTTGATATCATATAAATAAGTGTCAAATTAAGGCTTTGCGAAAACATTTTAAGTAATTTTGTACTGAACTTATTTCTTATTCCTTATTCTTAATTTATTTTGTTCATTTATTTATGATCCATGGCCCCCTATGCCTTGCTAAAGATGGATCAGGACATACTTTTAGTACCAACTTCTGTATTCTTCATGGGTTTAAACTTCGAATTCAAAATATAATATTCGTATTTGTTACAAATTACCTACTCGTGTATAATTTCCTTCCCAACGAATACGAGGAAAGATCTGATAGTGGGACCAATGACTTCCGTAGATATTATATTGGTGCATATCGGGCCTGTCTTATGATACCTTGTTACGTCACAACTTACCTTTAAGTATTCAAGAGCTTCAAGTATTCAGCTATATGATGGATACCGTAAAAAAATTTCAGTGTTCGAGATCTCTACTAATTTAATTGGTAATAATATATAAAAAAAGTTTTACATCAACTCAGTTTACTTCTTTGGTTATGATGTTCCGAGCGTGCCTTTCGAACAAAAAAGCAAAGTGGCACGCATACATCGGCAAAGTGATTGACTTTGCCGATGTCACGTTGTATGAAAAATAGACAAAAGTTATACAAAAGGAGAATGCGTGTTAAAAGAAATAGGTTTTATATCATTTAAAAAACCAAAAAAAGAACGTGGTGGTCACATTACCTACATACTAGCTCTCAAATCATAAAAAAAAAACCAATTAGCTACATTGAAGCTTTTGTCATTTCACCTTTGCCATTTCACTTTCTATACACTTTACAAACCTTTCTTTGATTATTCAATGTACACTATATTTGAGCGTTGTTTTGTTTCTAAGCCATTTTACTTACTCTAAAAATGTACACAGTTTTATAAATCATGTCGTAGACATTTTATAAATTGCAGAAACAAAAGAAATAGTCTCAATTGTTTTTCTTTTATTATGTCGTCTTGATCTTGTAACGTTCAACAACCTTAAGAGCAATCTGATGAGAAGAATATAAGAGTATTCAGTTTATTTTTTTTTTTTATTTTGTACTTAATTCATTAAAACACATACTCGTAAGCATTACCTACAACTAAGAAATTATTGAAATTTATTCTTGTTTATCACATATAGAAAAATATATTAAAAAAAATAACGACTGCTATAAATAGTATATAATGCTGGAAGTTCACTTTTAAGAAGTCAATGTTGCTTACAACTATTAACAAAGTAACACTACTTTTGATGTCAATGTACTACAAATGGCGATCAGTTTGAGGACAATATAACGTTCACTACCTGCTATTTACTTGTTATTTCCTTTTGTAACGTATATAGGTATATATTTTAGTTTAGTTAGTATTTATTAGGTATATATTTCTTCCACGCCAAGATAGACTATGTCTGTCTGTTACTAATATTATGATACAAATAGATATTGTACGATATACGAATAAATTCGAACAAATATTAGAATTTTATAGGATATTTCCTTTTAAAATTGAAAGAAAAAGCAAGTTTCAACTGCGTATTATATATGTACAGGTATAGAATTTATTAGTTTTAATTAGCAATAATCACCTACATATGTCACTGTCAAGCTAAACCTTTGATCAACCTTCGATGTGGTCAGATATATGAGCGAAAACTATTCATACACTCGCGACGGGTTTTCCCAAGGTGTCTCAGCTACTATATTGTAACGGAATATTCCTTTTCACAGTCGGTCAGTCAGTAAACAAGTACATATAAAATATATGGTTGTTATGTTTGTGCATCGTTTATATATAAAGATATGGTAGGTAAATAGAATTAAATATCGTAAGTAGCATGGAGTGCGGCGTTGTGCTCCAATCATAGCGCAATGTCCCGAACTTGGACGGGAAGTTGCGAATGGAGAATCATAATTTTTAATATCAGGTTATTTCCGTCTATCCTGTTACCTACGTATCTATATAGTATAGTAAAATTAAGATAAAGCAAACGGATAACATATGACGCTGATGTAGGTACACTTTTTTACTTGTAATTAACAGTTTACAAGGCAAACAATAACGTGTTTAGTTTGAACTTTAAATAGAGCAAGTAAAGACAAGGTTTTATATATGATGATGCGTTCATTTATACACTAATATGGATTATTAGTGATATATAGGCACATTTATTTTTGACCTACCTACACTATACCTTACCTACATATTTATATTGTAAGAGATTGTCTTCAATGTGTGTTGGGGATAGTGTTATTATCGAAAACTACATTAAAGTATGTAAGACAAGTATTTATTACACGATATTAATTTCTTAATAGCATCTAGTACTTAATCTCGATCATCAATCATCTCATAAAAATATTTAATAGATATATTGGTACTAGACAAACATATTCAATATATTCTTACATTTTTATTATTTGTACATTAGTCCTAAAGTAAACTTAGCTATCTTTTACCTACGGCTAGGGCTTCAATGTAAATTGGAAATCTTGGAGGTTAAGTCTTACATATGACACATTTCAATTCAAAATAAATCAGCTAATCCTAGTTCCTAAGATTAGGGCGTTCAAGCAAATAAAATTTTTAGATCTATAATATACGTATATTATATTAAATTTCCTTCTTTTTACGCTTAGTTTCACGCTATATCTCGCACATAGCAGGGTAGGCAAAGGGAGTCGTAGGCAGAAGGAACCCAGTGTTAAAACATTCAGTTAACCACTTTCCGCCATTCGAGGCATTGCATGTGTAGGGACGGAACTCGACGTTGCGCTTTGCCTTGTTGCTAGAGCGAGGAAACTTAAAATTATTCATTCTCCCTAGAGTGAGAATCGAACCCACAAACCGTCGCTTGCAGGCTGACGCTGTGCCTCTGCGCCACGACGGTACTCTTTGTATATATATTATATTTTTTATATTAAATCCCATATTACTGTGCCATCATTGCACATTTATTTAGATAGTACTTTACAGGCAGACTGCGCCATGACGATACGTATACATTAATCATCTAATAATTCATCTAATTCTAGTTTTTTTTTTTTATATTAGTACTGGATATAAATTTGTGAACATAAATCCTCTTAGAATTTTTAAATCGACTTTTTTATATTTATACAACACATTTAAATTAATCCAAGAATTCATTAAAATAAAAAAATCATAACATACATTTTATTATTATGATTTATTTCTTTAAACACGATTGGTTTATAAAAGAAATGTTATGTGGCCTACAAAAAGTACAAAGAAGGTCATCACGGATACCTTATGGGTCTGTATTTTAATGACTATTGAAAACATATACAACTTGAAAAAACTTACAAATTTACGTCTTGAAAAGTTTCCAGTATTATGTAAAATCAGTTTGCACTTTCAAGGTTATTGTAATTGAATCATTATAGAAATCAAATACAACGGGAAACTACACATACTAATAACTGGACGCTGTGCATAGATTTTT